>QEPC01014402.1:12515606-12529032 GCA_003113815.1 Sphenodon punctatus | reverse complement strand
CCGCGCCAGAACACCCATCCCCCCCACCCCCGTCCCTGTAGAAATGGCCTAGAAGAATCCGATGGAGGTAAGCGTGTGCAGAAGGGACCACATCCATTTTCATTTCATTTTTAAAAATCCATTCGTTTTCAGTTTTTCATTAAAAATGCATTTGTTTTCATAGCACGTTTTGTATTTAAAACTATTCAAACTTTAAAAGTTTTTAAAAATGCAACAATTCAATGATCACAATGTGCATGATTTTTTTTTAAAATGTTTAATTATTTCTTCATTTTTAATGAAAACGAATGAAAGGAAACAAATGTTATTTGCTTGTTCATTCCTTTTTGGATCTTTAGTTACTTAGGCCCTTTTCACACAGACACTCTGATCAAATGGGTGTTACATTTTATTATACATGTTGCAGGGCTGCAGGTGTGCTCGATGGGTGCCCTGCAACATGTATAATAAAAAGTAACACCCATTTTATCAGTGGCCGTTTTTACATGGACGCACACACACGCCCCCCTCGGTGTTCCAGCGGGGGGGGGGCGCTATCCGTGTTAATGGCCGGCAGTGGGTGGGGGATGGGTGTGCGCCGGGTGTGCGCCCACGTAAACACCACGTAAACTCCACCTACACCCATCACCCACCCATGGCGTCTTCCAGAAAACCGGAGGAGGCTCCATGGGTGGAAGCGGGTGAAGGTGGGTGTGTCCCTGTGACACACCCACCACGGCCAAACACACATCCCCCCCACCCACCTCCGTCTGTGTAAAAACGGCCAGTGTTCGAGTGTCTGTGTGAAAAGGGCCGAAAATGCGCAGTGGCCATTTTGTTCATGCGCAGATTGGCTGCCCTTTTCCAAAATGACGGCGATGTGCGTGCGCAGGAAAGCCTGGCAGCCATTTTTGCCCATGTGCAGTGATTTAAAAAATACAACATTTTCTGTATTTTTAATTAAAACAAATGAAAGCAAATGAATGTTGTTTGCTTATTCATTCGTTTCTGGGTCTTAAGTTACTAAAATGAATGGGGCCCCATCTGTTTTAGGATCTTAAAAATACAAAAATGAGTTGCACCCCCCTAATCCTATGTGTAATAAATGCAGGACATGTAATTTGCACAGACCTGTTCTTACTGCATAGCCTTACGTCACAAATTAAATAGCTATGGTGCTAAAGAACATCTGTTCAGACTTCTTACATGCCTGAGGAAGGGCCCTGCTTGTTCCAAAAGCTTGCATACTCTCCCCACCAGTAGTTGGTCTGATGAAAGAGATCATCTAAACTACTTTGTCCCCAGAGCTTACATTTTGGACCCACATTATTATTAATTAATTACTATTATTAGCAGCATTTGTATAGCGCCAGCTATGTACCTGGTGCTTTACAGAACAATAAGATAGATGCGGTTCCTGCCTACGGTTTACAATCTAATAGACACGGAGGGGGGAGACAAAGAGAGGGGACATAGGGAGAGACACGGGATAAATAACAACTTGTTGCAAAGTCTGTGCTCATGGGGATAGCGAAGTAGTTTTTTGATGACGCCCAGACAAGATGGGTATCCCATAACCTGACATCTCGGGGAACAAATTATTTATCCAGATAGGAGAACGGTGTCTGGATGGGAGGCAGGAGTGATCAGCTGGTGAGTGCAGACAACATCCAGCAGCTGTTCAGTGTGCGTCTATTCTAAGCATGCTTTATGTCCCTCAAGAGCAACAATGCGTTGTGAGCACGACACCTGGGCTTAAGGCCTGGTGCCTGTTAGCTTTCCGGGCACAATTAAAGATCCTGTTTTTGACCTATAAAGCCCTAAAAGACCACCTTTTCCATGATGTCCCATTAGGGTGTCAGGTTATGGGATGTCCCATTAGGGACATCATGGAAAAGGTGGCCTTTTCAATATAGCTGTTGGCTGCTGTCGTAACCAGGGACGCCCTTGTTGCAGGTACCACCTCCCAGCCAGGTTCATATGGCGAGGACCCACAGGGAGACATTCTCAGCTGTTGTCCCAGTGCTGTGGAACTCCCTTCCCCTGGAGGAGCCTGAGGATCTTCCAGAGACAGTGTGAGACCTTTCTTTTTGCCCAAGTGTTTGGCAGGTGGGGATAGTGGTTGGGTAGGGATTCCCGAGGGGCATTGGGGTGAGTTTTTTAGGAGATTTTTATATTTTTATGCGTTTTATAAATTCTTATTTTGTAAGCTGCTCTGAGCCTTAGGGAAAGTGCAGGGTATACATTTAAATAAATAAAATAGATCAATAAATGAAACTTCTCCACAACAGAGAAGGATCCATCCAGACTGCAGCAGTTTTACTGTATTTGGAGCTTGCTCCACCTTTCATTTCCATCAATCTAAATCCAGGAGAACTGCCCCTGCTGTCAATGAGGGGAGGCCAGTGCAAAAGCTAGGAATGACAGATGAAGATCAGATTCTCTGTGCCTCTGGGAGTCCAAACAATGCAAAACGGAACCGTCTGCAGGAGAAAGGTTATGTCTAAACTGGGCACATTCTGGGTTTATGTAACGGAAGGCAGAGTGGAAGAAAACATGGAAACCAGAATGGAGCCGAGGTTGCCTAGCTTGATCAGCTCAAATTATTTCAGCAGAACGCTGGTATTCTGAAGCCCTTCTCCGAGTTGATGAAAATCAAAGAGTAATAACTGCAATGTTGTTTCGGCTACAGAACGCAGGACTCTCCGTGCACATTTGAATACATTTCTGCACTTTATATATATATATATATGGGAAATAAACTATGTGCACACAGCAACGAGGGTAAACAAATGGAGGAGGAGATCATGCCAGGGTTCTCTTGGATTAGAGCCCCAGGACAGCCTGCCAGCAGTAACTTGGATTTCATTTCAAAACTTTACTGGAAGGAGAAATGTCTCCTCTCATCAGAAGGACTGCAACAAAGTGAAAACAGAGCTATTTCTTCGTAATTATAAGTGCCAGTCATTATCGACTTAGGCTTTCACAGAGGTTCCCAATATTTTCCAATATTTGCAATATTTGTCACATATTTCCCAATATTTGCCAAAAGGCTAAATGAGCATGGTCCTGAGAAAGCACTATTGCTGTGCTTCCTTCAAAGACTGCTCACATCTTTAGGATCTACTCAAGCCAATCTCAGGTGTTACCTGTTGAAGTTGATCGGGTAGAGAACGACGTCCTTGGGGGCTCTGCCGTCCCACTGAATGGTGTAGGCCTGCTCCAGCATCACAACCGGCTGATACTGCTGGTACGCTACTCCTCTGTTTACACCCTGCAGCCTCAGGGGATGGGAATGGTATGTTGCTCTGGCAATTGATAAGGTCAGATTCTCAGGACGTCTAGCTTGAATATAAAGCTATGGGGAAAGAAAAAAAGACAAATGGACCCAGTTTTGCCTTAACATATGTGTTTGATTGTCATTTCCTCTAAAGAGTTTTGCCAATGAAGAGCTCAAAACATCCAGAATTGAAGCCTCTGAAGGCAGCATCGCCAACTCAAATAACATGGTACATCCAAAATAGATTTGTGTAGCTATTTCCATGGATGCCATTAAGTGGCATGAAGAAGACCAAACCCAAAAAGAGAGGGGGGGGGGCGGAGGGGGGGGAAGAGAATTCAAACTCAAAAGGAACAGAGGTGAAGAAGGAAACATTAATGGTTACTCTTTTCCTTTGTAAACGCAAACAGTTACATTGCACATCCTAAGGCCTCTAAAGGTGTTTTCAGACAAGCGTCTCCCCACCATGGCAAACAGTGGATAATGCGTGGGTGGAGAGGTGTCTGTTTGAACACACCCTCTTGGGCAGCCAAGAGATAGATTTTGATCTACTGCTAGATCACAAGCTAGTCTCCAATAACCTCTCAGAGATCATCTCTGGGGAGGAGAGTGGAACTGGCACCCAAGGGAGTGTCTCCATTGAGGAGATAGGCTAGGAGACCTTCTTCAGGATGGGAAAGATGTCTCGAAACAACAATACTCCTCTCCTGAGACCAGTTGCTAAGCTGCCTTAGAACTAGGACCCAGCGGGAGGGGTCCCAGCCTGAGGTGCCGGTGGAGTCCTGGTAGATCACTTCAGGTTGGTGCCTGGATTGTGTGCGTCATGTCTGGCCACTTTCCAGTTCCTGGATCTGGCCCCTGAATCTGGGTCCTACACCCCAAGCACTGGAAGACTGAGCTCAGGGAAAGGGGAGGAGAGATGGGGGGGCATGCACACAAGGAGAGGGGTCAGATCCATGATCTGGACCCACCACTTCCCGAGCACACCTCCGACCCCAACTTCTGTGCCACCCTCAGAGCTTGTACAAATGTTTAAAGTGGCCCCAGGTTTTCCATCCCTGGGATAAAGGTGTTAGTCCCTATGGCCCACTCCCTTTCTGTTGGGAACACCCTCGGAAGCCCCCGTTTCCCGGATTAGCCCTAGGCGCCCCATGGCCAGAGGTTTCAGGACTTCCCCCAGAGCCTGGAAACTCTAGGTCAATCAAAACTCTGTCTCTGGGTAAAATCCAGAGCAGTGGCGACTCTAGCAGCATCTCGGCTATGAAGCAGGTGTGCGGTCCACTTTTCACTTTTGTGACAGACTCCTCTTCTGGAATCTAGCATCTGTGTGACAGTCAATATGATTTGACAAGGGAGAGAAGTGGGGTATCCAGCACAGAAGATACTTCATCTGTGGCCTGTTTGTGGTGCACTATTTTTGGAAATACGTTTCGGCTAGAGGTCGAAGGCCACCATATCCAAACACAGTCCCCAACTGTGAGGTAATTAACCTCACAGCAACTTAACAAACAAAAAGAGACCACATTTTCAGCACCTGTAGCTTGCATTGTCATCGGGCAAAGTTGTGGATGAGATGCGCAATCAGCACTTCCAAAATTTGGGCCCCTTTTTAAGTGCTTAACTCTGCAGCTAGGTCTCGGCAACAGGCACACCCAAGCAACAAAATTTAAACTTAAAGTCATGGACGATAATCCAAAAACTGCTTGGTAATTTTCAGGGAAAGCAAGTCTCCTCCTCTTCAGTCACTTCTACGGAAGTCAAACAATTCAGTTCCACAGAAGTCTGAATTGACTTTTATTGAATTATAAAAGAACAAACATAATCTAGTTGATAAGGTGCTGGACTTGGACTTCAAAGACCAGGGATCAAATCCTGCTTTAGCCATGAACTTGCTGGGTGGCCTTGGGCAAGTCACTATGGGTAAAAACAGATGTGACCGTGGCCTGCTGTGGCCTGCTTTGTCACGCTTGGGCCCAGACCTCACCTGTACGTATGTGCAGGTGCCACCAGATGTTGGCCAGAGGTTGATTGCTCAGCCGCTAGCCCAGGCTCTGATCGCAGGAAACCTCCCAAGTCACAGCCTGGGGCTAAGCCCTGCCCACCATGTCTGTTCCTGAGCTGTCTGTCACGGTGGGGAGTGGGGTGCTGGGCACAGCACAGGGTCGGCCAGCTGCAAATTCGGCGTGCTCCCTGGCACCCTGGCCATATGTGCTTGGCACCCCAACCTGGTCCAGACTACATCTACTGTGGCTTTCTTATCTGAATCTGGTCACTGCCACGTTGGCCACACATCTATTTTTACCCTATCTCTCAGCCTCAGTTCCTCATCTGTAAAATGAGAATCGTATAATCTCCCGCACAGGGTTGTGAGGGTGAACTACATAAGGATTGTAAAGCACTTCGAGTAATGAAAGTGCTATAGAAATGATGAATTACAATGGCCTTGATGTAGAGAAGTGTTGGAAATCCCACTGGGTGTTAAAATAACTCGAGGCCTCTCAGACTCTTGCCGCCAACTAGAACTTATTTTCTTTCCACTGCTAATAATGTAGATCACACACACACAACCCAATCTACAAAGCACTCTGCTAGCATAAACTCTTTTCTCTTCGATGGCGTTGAGCCAGCAGAGAGATCTGAGACGCAGTCCGATCATTTAGGGAAACAAATTTCCATGTGAAAGACATACAGTGACTCAAAGAAAAATGAACCTTTTTTAAGTCCAGAGAAAAGGATTTGTTATTTATGAAACCAGAGAAGAAAGTCACAATTGGGAAGTTTTAAAAGTGCAAAAAGTGTAATGCAATCTGTGTATCCATGGCGTTCTCAGGTATGACTTGATCTGCACATTATTGTTCTGAGTAAGGTATTTTGGAATCAGTTGTGACTTTGCAAGATAATACTCCCAATCCCTCTTTCCACTTGAAAAGTCAGTCGTTTTCATGTTATTCTAACCTCTGAATTCTGCACCCAACTTCCTGCAAATACGTGGCTCAAGACAATTATATAATAGTCAGGCAGTAGCCAAAGCCCACAGATTAGAAAAGTAAAAATGAAAACAATAAAATAAGCCCCCTAAACAATGAAGTGCAGACAAGGAAATGCAGAAAGCTTTAAGCTCCACAATACTCAAAAGTTATGAATCCTAAATACTTTAGCTGGGCTTGGAAAAACCATTACCTAGGGCTGCAAAAAAGGAGTGTTCCCACACTTTATCCACCTGTGGAGCAAGTGGATAGCAGCCTGTATGAACTGCTATAGCAGGAGTTTCCTCATGCCACCAGATGTATGGGCATAACCCACAGTTCTATTGACAGCACCCCTGGCCTCTTCCCATATGTCACTATAAGCAGAGACTTCCCAATCAGCCAGCATCACCTCCAACTGGAAAGAGACCAGGGCAGCTGATGGCAGATTGGGACAAACCCACTGGGAGCAATTTACTGTTGGCAGAGATGAACTGTTTGTAGAGCAGGCCACCTCCAGTGAACTGCTGCTGGCAAAAATTCAGCAGGAAACCCCACCTGCACTGAACCACTGTGGACAGGTGGAGTGGGGATTAGCCTGCTTCTAGTAAAATGCAAACCAGCTCCTTCCTGCCTTCCACACCCACAGCTGGGGTTCTGCATATAAGACTAGGTATATGTGGATCCAAACCCAGGTTTGTGTCTTGGACATGGGCAAATGGAAGGGAGGGAGGGAGATCAGAATCTGGTCCATGGCAGGTGTGGAGGCCAGATTGGGATCCTGGTCAAATACAAAAGCAGGACCAGAGTACAGGCCAGTTTGCAGAGGCAGCCAGGTTCAAGGCAGAGGGTAAGCAACAGGAATAGGATGTGTTGCTTCACCCAGTCTCCCGTTGCAGCCAGGACTCCTTGAATGGCAGCAGCCAGGAAGCCAATCTGGAGCTAAGGGGGCGTGGCAAAGCACTGGATCGAAGAGCCAACAGGCAGGAACCAAACCAGAGCTCCAGCAAGGCGGCTGGTGGTGCTGCCAAGTCAGCAGGAGCCCTACGGGCACCAGGTCAAGGCCTGCTTTAACGATGGCACTTCTACATTTTTCTGAAGTCATAGACCTTGGTTTCTGAGGCAGCCATTTATGTGTTTGTGTATACAAAGCTGGGACTTGGCAGAGGCTAACGTTGTGTGTAGAAAGGGCTACGGGACACTGCTTCTACCAGTAACAGGCTAAACAAAAGTTGGACTTCACAATACGCATTCAAAGTAAGGGGATAGAGAAAATGTGCCCAATAACTGAGGGTGGTATTTCCTTAAGTGGCTTGGAACACAGTCACAGGCTTAAGCGAAAGGCTAGTAATTACAGTTGCTTTGACAAGGCTGCAGTAAGTGTTATAAGAGAAAAATGCAAGTCATGTGGTTAATTAAAAATAGTTGTAAGCTGACTTCATTTCCAACTGCTGCTAATAGAAACAGGGTATGCAGCATTTTTAATCAAGCACGTTTTCAGCTCCACAGCACAGGGCTTTTCCCCCCTAACAGATACACTGAGACTCGCCTATCGTTTTATTATTTAAAAAAAATCACAGCGTTTGATTGTGTAATGACGCTTGTGTGAGTAGACTCTGAAAGGGGATGGCGCCCCACTGGAATCTATGCAGAATTCATTGCAAGATCAGGGTGAAGATGCAACACTGACAGCCTCAGGGACTGAACTCTTCTTATCTACAACAGAACAGGACATGACCATGCCTGTGTGCTTCACATCCACGCCTCTAGGGGCATAAGAATATACAAAAGGCCATACTAGTGTCCATCAAGTGCAGTGTATTGGCTGACCATTTAGCTTTGGCTGCTTCAGAGAAGTGTACACAACCTGTCGTAATGGAGTGGTCCATTTCTTGCTATTCACTCCAGCCCCCAACAGTCAGGTCTCATCTCCAGAACAACTTGACTAATAACCATTTATGGACCCATTCTCTGAGAATTTATCCAATTCTTTTTTTGAACTCATTCATGCTCTTGGCTTTCAAAACATCATCTGGCAATGAGTTCCGCAGGTTAATTGTACAAAAAGAGATTAAGTCTCTCCGTCTATTCAGTCTTTGTATTTCTATCCTGTCTGCAAACCAGGCCACCAATGATTGACAGTCCTAGTGATGGCTTTGTGATGCGACAACAACCCATCCTCTGTGAACTGAAATGAAACAAACAATTCATTCTGTAGAGCTCAACAAATAGCTGTCTGGAAACAACAACTTCTGGCTGAACTGGGCTGAACCAAAATGAATGCCTTTGATCTCTGCCGCTCCATCCCTCATTAGCCTACACTGGCCAGTCTCAAAGCTTCTGTCATTTTAGATGACACATCAAACAAAATATATTTTTCTACCCTATAATACACAACTTTCCCTTCTTTTTATCTGGTCTTTTACAGATTGTTGCTGGGGTCATATCTCAAAACAGGGTCACACAAGTAAATAAAGACATACAAAGCATATCAAATACTGGTTAGGGTTGTGACCGCACTTACAGCCTTGACCCAAAATTTGGGAACCCCTGCTCTATGATGTCTTTCCTCTTTCCACTTGAAATGGGAAGAACTAACCAAGCCAGTGGAGCCTCGTGCTGGGCCTGACAAATCAGGGCTCAAATTCCATCCTAGCCATGAACTCACAAGATGACCTTCGGCACAAATTCCATCCTAGCCATGAACTCACAAGATGACCTTCGGCACAAATTCCATCCTAGCCATGAACTCACAAGATGATCTTCAGTCTCAGTCCTGAGGGTGAACTTGAGAAAGACTGTAGAGCACCTGGAACACTGAAAGTGCTATAAAAATGATTCAAAACACACACACAAAACAACCCTGTCTTTATGCCTCCTTTTTTGTATATGAAAAAACCTGCTGCCTCAAAAGAGGAAAAACTACAGTAAAAGAACTTTATAATGAGTAACTCCACCTTCTCTTTGCGCCAATGGCATTTTGGTCATATTCGGTTACACCTACCAAAATCCTTCAAAAGAGAAAGCGTATAACAATAGCTAAAACTTGTGATAACTGGTGGGAGCGTGACACATTAAAAGAACAGGCAGACACTTGGTGAGATGAATCCTAAAGCAAGCTTCCTTAGGATGACCCTCCTTTAGAAGCTGGCGATGACATATCCTACTGTCAAAGGACTCATCTCTTCTCTCTGGATTCTCAAATAGCTTGTGAAATAACTGAGAAGTGGAGTTCTCTTCACTGCTCAGAACGCTTTTTTATCTACCAGGATAAAGCCCACAAGGAAAACCAGTATGTAATATGCTAAGGAACATTCATTTCTTGTCTGCTGAGACATCAGTCTGCCTTCATGTGCGGGTGCGTGGGTCACAGGAGCACATGCCTACCCAGCCAGTCTTTTACATGGACACTCCCACATGCATCAACTGGTTGGATCTGCGTGGGAGCATCTCGTGTAAAAACAGCCCTAGTGTTAGCAGCTTCTCTCCTTTGACAGAGCGCAGGATGTTGGCTTTGGGCCTCAAATCTGGATTCAAAATTCAAACAAAAGCCAAAAGCTTGGGTCGGATTTGAGGGGCACTATCCCTGTAATAATTTTTAGAATCCAGCATCCCTGGCCTCCGTGCTCCTACACACCTTGCAAGGAGCACAAAACCTTGGAAGAGAAAAACTTGGGAAGTAAAGTTCATCCTTTTTACTGGATACCCCCCCAAAAAGGACTAAACACATATTTGTGATTTAGAAGCCCACAACAGAAATGTGTAACAGAAATGTGTAACGTCACTATAGAAATGTAAAACGTATAACGCCCCTACCTGCTGTGTTCCCTGCATTGCTTCGAAATGCTTTCTGCTTCTCACCCTGGCCTTGTCCCTCCCTAATGCTTATCTTAGGCACGATACTAACCCTCATTTATATTAAGCCTATGTTTTGCCTCCCTGTATCTTAATGGCTTTTTGACTCTCTTCCTACCAGCCCCTCCCAGATTCTGAGTAACAATCAACCTGTTGTTTATTCCTACCTGCTTTGGAATGCTAACAACTCCGGTCCTTCATCTCTAATCCTAAAGCCCTCTCTTTTGTTTACCATATGCATAGTTCTTAGCCTGCATTTATATCTGTTTAGTGTTTGTTTAGCATTTTATTTGAAGGCTTGAAATGCCAAGATTTTTTCCCCCTCATATCATCATCCCAAGCATTGCTTTCATGTATATACTCTCCGACATTCTGCGCAGTCTATAGGGCTGGCTTTTTTCATGCCTGAGGCTGGAAATCTTGCACACCCTTGCCCGAAGATGGGGTAATAAAAGAGATCATCTGAACTACTTGTCTCCTTCTCAAAAGAAGGGTTTTCCCCAAGACAAGGATTTTTAGTGTACACATTGGGCAAAAACAGACATGAGAGCAGCCTGCTTTAGCCCAGACCTCACCTGCATGTTTGTGCAGGCACCACCAGAAGTTGGTCCAGGATTGTCCCGGGCCATGTCGGTGGCTAGCATGGGCTGTCCGAGGTCACAGGCCAGGTTAAGGCCCACCCAACCACGCCATCTGTTCCTGAGCTGCTAACCTGGCCCGGGACTACCATGGCTGTCCATCATTGACTGCCCGTCATTGGCTGCCATGGCTGTCCATCACTGGCCGCCATAGTTGCCCATTGTGGCAGGATGCTGGGTACAGCACGGGAGTGGTTCTTCCTGCCCTCCCTAGCATCCTGGCCGTAGGCACATTTGTCTGGCACCCCGACCCATGTCTGCCGCGGTTTTCCTCCCCAGGTTGGGTCAAGCCACCACCAGGCTGCCATCACATGTATTTCTATCCATTGATATCCAGAGAGTGTGACTCCTACTTGCCCGAGGAAGGACCCTGTGAGGTCCAAAAGCTTGCACATTTACACTAACAATAGTTGGTCCAATAAAAGATATCATTCCAACTACTTTGTCTCCATCTCTACCCATTAAGAAAGACCTCATCTAAAAGAAACCCTCAAAATGTCTAATAATTATTATTTGTTTTTACATAAATTAAACAAACTAGGCTAACTATCTGATATCAGTAACACCAGTATTGATCAGGAGCCATTTCACTGAAGTCAGCAGAGTTAGTCTGCATTTACACTAGCAGTTTAACAAAAATTACAGCCTGCAGAGGCAGAACTATAGTACGGACACGTTTGGGACAGGTATAATAGTGCAACAGTACAGAGTGCGTAGTTTGTCTGCCCCTGCTGTGTCCATTCCTGCCTGTTGCTTCTAGTCACAAACACCTCTGTTGCTGATCCTGAGAGAATGAGATAAAGGAGAGGAGGGATGTGGTGGATTTCCCACCTTCAGGGAGCCACACGCAGCTGTGCATGTGTGCAGGAGATAAGTGTATAGAAGGGGGATGGGGGGGGGCGCGAAATTCAATCATTTGCACCTGAGCTCATTCCAACCTAGCTACATGCCGAGAAAGATAGGAAAGATTCCCAGTAAATACTGAAATCTGCATGGTGCTGAGCATTCCTGCAAAGTCTTGGGCACACAGTAGTCCCACTAAATTCAATGGGGTCGGAGGATGCTCAGTACTAGGCAGGTAGAAACCCAAGCAGGTTCTCCAGCTTTTTGCAAAAACCACAAAGAATCCTTCCCCGCACGATGGAGGAAAAGGCTTGAGAAGAACTGCTACCCGCTCTACTCTGTGGCTGCTTTCCAGTGCATGCGTGCAGCCATTGTGATTGCAGTACTCCCAGCTATTTGTGTATAATCAGTGGACAGCAGCTGAATGGATATAGTTAACCAGAAGAAGCAAGGCAAGCGGCAAGAACAAATGGTCCCTACAGAAACGTGGTTGACAAAATAAAGAAGCATTAGCAAGAGAAATTTCGCCATTGCCTCCCTGCCCGCATTAGATTAACCGTGCTCC
This sequence comes from Sphenodon punctatus, assembly GCA_003113815.1. NCBI lineage: Eukaryota > Metazoa > Chordata > Lepidosauria > Sphenodontia > Sphenodontidae > Sphenodon > Sphenodon punctatus. Next base: position 12,516,906 of record QEPC01014402.1, on the reverse strand, counting down.
AGATTAAGGAAATATCGACCAAGAGGGATAATCTGGGAAAGAATAAATCATTACTCCAACTTTTTTTTTTTTTGGTAACAAGGCAGAACATCTACTTTGCTGTAGCCCAGAACTTTTATTGGCTAAACTCAGCTGCGCTCCTTTATCTCAGACATCATTTACTGCTAAGAAAATAACTTGTCCTGCCAGCAAGTCTCTTCAGTTTTAATAAGAGTTAGTAGCTATCAAAAGAGAGGATGTTTCCCAGCTTCTTTTGATTAACTATTTCCGAGCTCCTGAGAAAAAAGGCGAGGAGGGAAAAGAAACCTTTCCTCAATTAATTTTAAAATTGTGTGCTTCAAACGTGCACACAGAAATGGGCTGGGTTACGTCTGAGTGGAGACCCAACGAACTCAGTTGGACTCTCTGCAGACATAAGAGCAAGTTATTTGATTGACTATGGCCTTAAGTTGTATTTTTCTTTAATCAAGATGTTTTCTCATTCTTCATAGCAATGCCAGAAATTCAGGTTCAGAAGTGACCAAGGACTTCAACTCTTCATGTCCTATAGCAGGGGTGGAGAAATTTAACCCTTCCGGTGAGTCACTCTGAAAATTAGTACAAACTCTGCTGACCTCGTAGGAGTTGGGGTTTGGTGTGCGTAAGAGGTGTGCTCAAGAATGGGGAAAGAAGGAGAGGGCCCATATCATGGATCTATCCCCTGTCCTTGAGTGCTTGCTCTCAGCTCCACTCCCTTCCCCTTAGCTTCCTCTTTCAGTCTTGAGGGTAGAGGAAGTGGATCTACATGCCAGATCCAGGAATTGGATGCTAAAATAAAAAACAGCTGTAGACCAGATTTGGCCCATGGGCCAGAGGTTCCTGGACCCTATCCTTAAGGTAGAAAAAGGTGGCTCTCATTTAGAACATAAGAGCATAACAAAGTGCCATACTGGGTCAGACCAATGGTCCATCTAGCCCAGCATCCTGTCTCCGACAGTGGCCAATCACGATGGCTTGGGAGAAGCACCCAACAGGTCACAATGGGGGATCTATTCCCTGTTGTTTTTCCCCAGCTCCCGTCATGTTCCCTGATCCTGTCTGGCTAATAGCTGCTAACGGAGCTGTCTTCCAGAAACTTGTCCAAACCTCTTTTAAACTCAGCTATAGTACTGGCCCTTACCACAGCCTCTGGCAGTAGTTTCCACAACCCAATTATAGGCTGAGTGAAACAATATTTTCTTTTATTTGTTTTAAACTTGCCACCCATGAGTTTCATGGAGTGTCCCCTAGTTCTAGTACTAGCTGAGAGGGTAAATAACTG
>QEPC01014402.1:12456309-12514468 GCA_003113815.1 Sphenodon punctatus | reverse complement strand
ATTGCATTGGTTTCAATGGGGACACAGCGCCCCATTGAAGCCAATGCAATAAATCCGGCACCGGTATACCGGATTTAATCCGGGAATCCGGTTTTTGTGAAACCGGTAACCGGTAAATCCGGTAGCCGGTAATGGGCCCGGGGTCCCGCCCCTACTGTTTACCACGTACCATTCATTTATTGCTTACCACATTGCTGAGAATACTGTTTTACTTCCGGGTTTCTGTCTGTTCATTGTTTCTGCATTTCTGAGCCAATCACTGTGCAAATAGCCCACCCCTTAACCTCCCCCCATGCCCCTTAACATCTATTCCAGAGCCTCCAGTCAGAACTCTTGTTCTATGTTGTTCCCTTTGTCACGGAGGAACATAGGGTCACACACTGCAGATAAGTAAAGGAATCTGCGTGCCAGCCAATGAGTGACAAGGACGTACAGGGGAAAATGGAGCACAAGGAAGATAGAAGAAATGCAGTATTGCGCCGGTATTATCTCTCAGGATTTGAAATTGATGGCAAAGCAGTAAATGGCAAAGCAGTAAACAAGATCCTAGTAAACACGTTATCAGTAAATCGAGACTCTGTCAAGACATTGTTGAGTACTGAGTGGTTCTCGATTCGAATGAAGTGGTATCGGGAACCAAGATTTCGATGGGAATTCCCATCTTTGCGAAATCTCATTTCAGCCCTACTGGACGGGACACCTCTTTAATCGGGACAGAAAATGTCTCTTCTGATGTATCCGGATACGGTGGTTTCTACTATATTTACTTTCAATTCTGAAAGAGGTTTCATTTTCTGTTTACATGAACATTAAATTAACATCTTGAGCCAAATTCAGCTGTACTGTAAATGGTCACAAACCATACTGACGGATGACAAGTCTCACCTGCAATAGATGAATACAGTGCCTTGTCTTTCAGAACTACATGGGAAGGGAAAGAAAAGCACATTTTGTAATGGAGTTTCCAAGATCAAAGTCACCAAGGGTTTAATCTTTCTCCATCATTGGGTTCATTTTTCATGCTTTAGGGCTGAAATGTGCAGCACACAAAAACATCAGCCTGGGTAAAGATCAGAGAGTCTGGGGTTACGTTTAAGCTACTGAAATGATTGTGTTCTGCAAACTAAATCATTGTCTCTATTGCACACCACGAGAGATCTTCACGGCACTCCTTTCAGTTCATACACATCTCCCCACCCCAGGGCTCATACAGCAATGTTCTTAATTTGATTCACTCAGCTGGATGCTGACTGGAGGGAAGGCCCTGGTAAGGGACAGATCCCAAGGAAGTGAATGTTTATTCTTGCCGAAACTCAGCCAAGGAAAGTTCCTATGGTGGAAAAACTGCCTCACCACACAGAGTGCCATAAAGAGAAGCGTATAAATAGATTTTTTTTAAAAAAATAAAATACCATCCTGCCTGTTTACTGCTCTGAACTGAATACTCGTGGCACCAGAAATCTGGATGCTGTTTCCCCAATGCACACAGCACTGGCCCCCACAAAAATGGCAAAACGCAAGAAACTTAGTGGGGTTGTACTAGAGGGGTCTAATTCTGCTGCTTCCAATGACAAAAATAAAAATAAAAATTAGGTTCAGGCCTTTTTGTTCTTCAGCACCGATCTCTCCTCTCCACTGAGCTGCTGAGGCAAAGGTGCAAATATTTTTCTCTACTGAAAAAACAAACCTGATGATTCAGTCTTGTGTGGCAGTTACCCTGGCTGCTACTGCTCAGGCTTGAATAACTTAGGCAGGATTCTCTGATACACCCTCTGCTCCTGGAGTCACAGTGGTGAGGAATGAGCACACAATACATGGACAGCAGGATTCTTCTTAAGAGGATTTCCTCCCACCTCCTTATACATGATGCTTTGAAACTCCCCTTCCTCTGGAGGTTCACCAAAGGCCAAGCTTTTTCCCCCGGAGGCAATGCAAGACCCACTTATTTGGTCAGGCCTTTATCAGGCAGGGATAGGATTGGGGGGGGATGGGAGTGGTTCTTATTGGAATTTTATATAATTTCATATTTTTACTGATTTGTATATGGTTTATGCCAGAGATTGGGAGCCTTTTCCCTCCCAGGAACCATTTTGAAAATTAGTGCAAGCTCTGAGAGCCACACAGAAATTGGGGGCAGGGGTGTATAAGGGGTTTGCTTAGGATGAGGAGGGTCCAGATCATGGATCTGGCCGCTATCCTTCAGTGCATGCTTGTCTCTGCTCCTTTACCCTGAGCTCTGTCTTGCATTGTTTGGGGGCAGGAACTGGATCCAGGGGCCACATCAAATCTAGTTGGGACTGCATTTAGGTCCCAGGCCTGCGGTTTCCCACCCTTGTTTTACACTGTAAGCCCGCCTGAGCCTTTGGGGAAAGGCAGGATACAAATCCAAAGATATAAATAATATATAAATAAATAAAGGGAGCTGCGTCCACGTTTTCAAACCAAATTTCTCACCCAAATGCACCCCATCGCTCCTCCTACATCTGTTAATTTGTTGGGCATTCAGAGTGGCTGCTTGATAATTAAGGAAAGCAGATGTTTGGTCTAGAAATCAGGTTGCTTGAGGGACTGTCTCAAGCATTTTCTCTGAAAGTTAACCTGTTCTCCTTTGTCATGTACAACTGCAGTAAAACCCTTCCCCATCTCCCAGTAAAGAAAGAATCCGCTTCGGACAGCAGCTCGGAAAATCCAACAGTCCCCTCGGAAAGCCACATTTTACATGCCAGGATTTCCAATGACTACTACTACTTATCATTTACTAGGCATACACAACACTTTACAGGCACAGATTTTTGGAGACCAGTCCCTGAGCTTACAATCGGAGATGGACAAGGATGAGGGGAATATAGGCACACGCACGTTCCCATTTTACAGACGGGGAATTGAGGCTGAGAGATTGTGATTTGCTCAAGGCCACCTAGTGAGTTCACTGGCTAAAGTGAGATTCAAACCCTGGTTTCCCAGGTCCAAGTCCAGCACCTTATCCACCACACCACACTGGCTCTGTGAAGGCTGCCTACATACTCTTTGTGCATTTGCTGGCCATCCATTTTAGCACTAATGGCAGCGTAACGAAACAGCCCCAAGTGTCTGCAGAACCATGGATGGGGCTGGATAAGTCCTTGCACAGAGCAAACCCTAGGGAGCCAGCCAGAGAGCAGCAAACTGGGCCCTTTAAGGAGCACATGAGCCAATTGGAAATAGCAGATTAGCTCCAGATGGTCATGGCAGGAGTGGGCAAGCTTCAGTATAAAAGGCTGAGTTCATGCTCAATCAGAGCTAGACCAGAGGAAAGGAGCTAGACTACAAGGGCTGTGGCTGGAGTAGGTGGAGCCTTGGGTCACCAAGGCCTGAGCCAGAGGTCAGAAGCACCAAGATGCCTGGGAAGTTAAACCCAAGAATGGAAACTCAGAGAGGGGTTCATGTTGCTTGTCTGAACCTGATCTGGACTGCATATAATTTGGGGACTGACCATTGTAAACAAAAGAGCACTTGGGGAAAAGAACCTGAGTGGAAGTGTGTTGTTTGGGGTCCCGGTCCTGAAGCAACTTACTAGGAACAGGCCACCCGGTTACAGACTGCAATGTAAGCAATGAAGAGGACAACTAGTACCTAACCTGCTTCGACCACCCACAGGGCCGGCCTTACTGCGGGGTGGACCGGGGCGGCCGCCCAGGGCCCCGCGGTTGGAGGGCCCCGCGGTTGCGGACTTGGTTTTGTACTTTAAAATAATATTTTTTTAAAAAGAATGGTCGTGTTAGGGACGGGTCCTGGCCACCGTGGGGCCCAGCCCCGCCTCTGGTAGCGGCGGCAAGAAATCAGTGAGTGGTCAGCTCACACTAGCTCGGCCCCCGCCTCTGACCCGGCCCTGCCCGTCGCAGGGACCACCTGACCTCCTCCCCTCCGGCAGCAGCGCTCTGAGCTCGCCACCGCCACGTGCGCCAGACTGGGATCTCTCCCCGCGCCCCGCCGAGGCGCCTTCAGCCTGAACTCGCCGGCACAGGGCGGGCGGGACCCAGCTGCTCCTGGTTCAGCCCCTCGGTCCTGGGGGCCCCGGCCGCCCTCGGAGCCATCCTGTCCTGCGGTGCCCTGCCTGCCTCCCTCAGCCAGCCACTACGCTTCCCGCAATGCCGCCCGGGCCCCGGTTCAGAATGGAGCGGCAGGAGGGAAATTCAGGTTGCGCAGCGCCGCGGTAGCAACGAAGTGGGTCTAACGTCGCTGCTGGGGCTTGAGCCTCGTCGCCCAGCTGTTCCCATCATCGCCCCGTGCTGCTTTCTCTGCCCCTTCCCGAGCCCCAGACGCCAGGGCCGTGCCTGCCTGCTGCGAGCCTGTGTCCCTGAGCACAGCTCCCACCCGGGCTGCCTCAACAATGCTGCTATCAGTCTTGTGTGCCCAGCCCGAAGCAGCCTCTCTCCTCCCTTCCAGGGCCCTGTGCCACCCACCTAACCCCCGAGCCCCACCACATCTCCTGCCTTTCCTTCGTTCCCTTTCACGGTGGCCTGCAAATCTAGCTCCCTTGGAGACGGGAGCTTTAGCTCGGAGGGTTTCTTTGCGATCCAGCCTATCATGGGGAGGGAGTGGGACCTCATGGGGCAGCCAGGCAAATGCAGCCAACTCTACTTTGTCCCATGCTTTTAGGCAGGGAGGAATGGGGGAGCAAGAATCTAAATGTGGGGATGCCCCTTATGGGGTGGCTCACGGTGAGTGAGGGTTTTGCATGAGGTAAATTACCCGCATTTCATAGCTTTTGTATTATGAGGTAGCTCTGTCCCTGGCTTAACGGGGGGAATTTACCTCAGGATAACGATTAATCTGAGGGAAGTAGAACATGTTGGATGGAAGTTGTGGCGCTTACCTTCAAGTATTCTGCTTGTGTGAACAAGCCTGAAGGTTCTAGTTATTAAAAACAAGTAGTTTTGAGTATCAAACACTGAACTAATAAGCCTGATTTCTTCTGGATTTGTGTTTTATGAGTTAATTATACAAAAATGGTCCTTTACCTATTACTTTAATACCTCCTGGAAAAGGAAGGATTTTAAATTAATCAAGCTTTATTCTCATTGAACTGCGTTGGAGGAAACCGATTAAGAATGTTTGCGTCTTTCTTATCTAGTGGGTTTCTGCTCCTCTGTCAGGTTTGGTTGGCAGAGTGGGAGTGATCCAAAATTATTAAGGGGGAAACAACACTCAATATAAGTAAATAGGATTTTGGAAGATACAAAGGGTGGCATATTGCCCCTCTTGGGGCTCCTCTCCTTTTCAGGCCCCAGTTAGGAAATCAGGTTGGGGGAGACATTAGCATTATCTCCCTTCCCCAGCACTGGTAGTAGGGTAGTGGGAAACATGCTCCACCCAGTGCCCTGCTAGAGCTCTGCTGAGCTGGGGAGTGCCCTCCTAAGCCAGGGAGCGCCGCCTAGGCTTGCTGGCGGCTGGCGGCTTTGCTGCCGGGAGAGCCAGCAGCTTTGCCGCCGGAAGGGGGGCCCCACAGATCTCTCTCGCCCAGGGCCCCGCTTTTCCTAAGGCCGGCCCTGACCACCCATGTAAATAAAACCCAGTGATCTTCCCTTCATACAATCCGTAGGTTTGTATTTGATGAAAGGACAACAACAAGCATCAAGTGGCCTTCTCTTTAGGTCAACTAGGATTACTATTAAGACTCAGTCCTTGCACAGACCTCCTCAGAACAAACATGCTAAAGCTGCTTTTTACAGCGGTGATATTCATTGCTGTGCTTCAGTTAATATCCAAATATGAGTTCTCCCCCCGCTGACATTTTTGCCTCATTCATCTGTTTGCTATTTGTCCTGTTTAGCTGCGAAGCACATCACGTGACTAGGCTCAACACCCCTCCAGATTTCACCTGCAGATTTTGGGGTGTGACCCCGAGTCTCCGTGATGTGGGGAAAGGCATGATTTCTCTGAGTTTCACCAGCCAGGATGGGCAAGGATCCAGTTTACAACTCGCTGCCCTCACCAACTGAAACCAAGCCAAACAAACAGGGCAAGACTGAGCTTCCATAATCCCAAATTCTGACCCTGCAGTTGAAAAGGCAGCACCCAAGTCGTGGTGAATACGAGCCATGTTATCTGCAAAATAGTTAATAAAAATGTCACAGTGGACATTAGATGACTCCATTTCCTGGTGCAGACAAGGCGGATTTACCAGGCCCTCACCACCCAGAACAGCTCTGCTGGACGAGACTTTGTAGACGCTATGATAGCAGAGAAGAAAGTTTTCTTCACCGCCATCACAGCCAAGGCACAGTCCTTCAAAACTATCTATGCCACAATCAATCAACTTCAGCTCAAGTCGAGCACCACCTGCGCTCTAACCGCCTACCCTCCCACTTCAACCGCCTCAGGTCCTCTGTATACCGGGGGGACCTGTGCTGACAAAGCGGTGGGAGTGGGCACCTGGGTGTAACTGTGTTGATGGCCATGATCAAGATGCCATTTCACAAAGCGACCAGATCATCGACAAAGCAGCCACAGTGGGTATATCCCCCAGAGAGTTCTGGAAACCAATCGGATCCATCAGTCTCCGGGGGCAGACCAGCCTAACCGGTCCGCCACCCTGACGAGGGCATAGGAAGGTTTACATCCATTTCAAAACTCTTCTGGCCGTATTTATTCTTAGCTATTATCTCATTTTAGCTATTATCTCATCTCCTGCACAAGCTCCTAGTCTTCACCTATAAAGCTCTTCACAACCTCGCTCCCCCCTACCTCTCTGCACTTATCGACCTCCATACTCCAGCCCTTGCACTTCGCTCCTCTTCTGTCCCTTCTCTCACCCTTCCACGCCTTCCCTGCTCCCCTAAGCGCCTTCGTCCCTTCTCACTTGCTGCCCCCCATGCCTGGAACTCCCTCCCTGTCCACATCCGCCTTGCCCCCACCCTTCATACCTTCAAATCTCTCCTTAAAACTCACCTCTTCCGCTCTGCTCTGTCTGACTCTTTATCCTGCTGAGCCACTATTCCTATACCTACGATCTTTTTACCCTTATCCTTGCCACATGGACCTGCCTGCTGTCATTCTCATCGTAACCAAGCCAAGTACGTGCACTTGAGACCTCGCATCTTCATGAATGTTAGACCCCTTGTCTCTCCCTCTGTTCCCCTTCCTATGTCTCTCCCCCAGCTCCTGTCGCTCAGATTGTAAGCCCTAGGGGCAGGGACCGTGTCTATTTTATTACTTTGTAAAGTGCCATGTACACTGCTGGCGCTATATAAATGTTTGTTAATAATAATAAATAATAATAATAATTTTAAACTCCTCAGGAGCCTTGGTTTTTCCTCCTCTCAGGAGCAACATTTACTCCCAACTGACATTCTGTAATTGCCGCTCACCGACAGCTAATCAGCAGCAGTAAATCAGTCTCTCTCACCAAAGGTACATAGAGAGCACCTGCCCCTGGGCCATAAAAGTATTATTTAAACAATTTACAGTTACTAAACAAACTTAACCACTTCAAATAAAATGTCAACTGTTACAAGCACTCCAAGGTTTAATCTTTGAAACAGCTTTCTATCTCTGCTCACTAACCCAGTTGGTTAGTTAGTAACTAACTACTTCTACAATCACACTCTCTCTGCTATTTCCCCCCGCGGTGCAGACCTCCAGCTATTTAACACCAGTGCTAGCCTTTAGCCCTGGCACAAGTCCCTTTGAAGTGAATGGAGCCCATGCTGGCACTACCCAGCCAGAAGACATTACTGTAATACTGGAGGATATTTCACCCAAACAGCTTGCCAGTTCCATTACTTGCAATGATTTTTATATTTTACTTATTTGTATCAAACTGCCCCCTCCTGCCCAATGGCAGCTCAGGGTGGCTAACAATAAACAGTAAAAGCAGAAATACAAAAATATAATACACAATATCAAATATTTTAAAAATCACAAAAACACGAGGTCAATAAATACCACCCCACCCACTACCCATCCCCATAACCAAATGCCTGGCCAAAAAAAGCCAGGTTTTGCACTGTCTATGGAAGGAGGGGAGGTCTGGGGAAAGGCGAACCTCCGTCGGGAGAGAGTTCCACATCCGTGGGGCAGCCACCAAGAATGTCCTCTCTAACATTGCCACCCAGGACACCCAGGGGATTTCCAAGAGGGCACTCCTGGTCGAGCACAGAGGGTGATCCAGGACACGAGGGGTGAGGCGGTCCCATAGGTAGGGCTTTAAAGGTAATAACCAACTTCTTGAATTGGGCCCAGAAGATTATAGGCAGCCAGTGTAGAGAACGGTGCACTGGTGTTTATGTGCTCACGGCGACCCGTCCCTGCTAGGAGATGGGCCACCACATTCTGCACCAACTGCAGTCTCCAAGTCATCACCAAGGGTAGCCCCATGTAGAGTGCACTGCAGTAGTCCAATCCTGAGGTGATGAATGCATGGATGATGGTGGCAATATTGGAGCTGGAGATATAAGGCTGAAGACAGCGGACCAGGTGTAATTTACAAAATGCACTCCTCACCAGAGCCACCACCTTGGAATTCAGGTGGAGCTGCAAATCGAGCACACCCAGACTCTGAACCTGTGGGACCACGGAGGGACACACCCCATCAATGATAGGAACTTCCACCCCCTTGCTCCTTCCTACCAACATCACCTCCGTCTTATTGGGATTCAGCTTCAGGCGGCTCACCCTCTTCCAATCCCCCACCGCAGCCAGACACTGGGTAAACACTGAGACTGCAGGGCCTGGGTCAGATGAAAACAAGAGGTAAAGCTGGGTGTCATCAGCATACTGAGCATACTGATGACACCAAACCTCAAACCCTCTCACGATCTCGCCCAAAGGCATGTACACATAAACAGAAGGGACAGAATGGAACCCTGCAGAACTTCACATGTGAGACCCCGGGGAGACGAAGAAAAGTTCTCCAGTACCACATGCTGAGTTCTTCCAGCCAGGAAATATCGGAACCAGTCAAGGACATTTCCACCCACCCCGTCACGGTCCCGCAGGTGGGTCATCAACATCTCATGGTCAGCTGTGTCAAAAGCCGCGGATAGGTCTAATAAAATCAAGAGAGTGGACCTACCTTGGTCCAGCTCACGGCAGATATCGTCAACCAAGGCCACAAGCGCAGTCTCAGTGCCATAACCCAGATGAAAGCCGGACTGCGAGAGATTAAGGAAACTAATGTGGTCCAGATGCCCCTGGAGCTGCTGGGCACACCACCCATTCAATAACCTTCCCTAAGAAGGGAAGGTTAGAGACTGGTTGGTAACTGGCCAGGGAGTCAACATCAAGAGATGGCTTCTTGAGCAAAGGTGGTATCACAGCCTCCTTAAGGGAGGTATTGACAACCTCTGCCAGCAATGGCCTCATCGTGTCCTGACTGGTCTTAACCTGGCATGGGTCAAATTCGCAAATTGTGGCGTTCACAGCCCCCAGCACCTCCACCACATCAGTGGACAACACTGGCTGAATCTGATCTCACAAAATTGGACAAGCTGAGGCATCCATAACCCCAGGTACACCTACTGCATCAAGCACAGCGTTGAAATCGTGGTGGACATGAGTGATTTTATCTGCAAAATAGTCAATAAACGTATCACAGCGAGTTCCAGGCAGAGGGAGGCTGGACTGACCAACCCCTTCACCACCCGGAAAAGCTCAGCTGGAGGAGACTTTGTGGATGATATGATGGTAGCAAAGAAACTCTTCTTTGCTGCATGCATAGTCATGGCATAGGCTTTTAAAGCGGCTCTAAGTCACAATCAGTCAGTTTCAGTATGAGTACGATGCCACCGTCGCTCTAACCGTCTCCTCTCCTGCTTCAGTCAACGCAGGTCTTCCATGAACCACGGGGTTCTGCGTCACTTGTGCTCGGGGAGCGGACACCTGGGAGCAGTCCGGTCAATGGCCTCGGCTAACAAGATGTTCCAAAGAGCAACGAGGTCATCGAGCAGACGGCTGTCGAGGTCGGAAGGTATATCCCCCCAGGGAATTCCAGAACTGCTCCAGTTCCATAAGTCTCCTGGGGCAAACCAAATGAACAGGTTCCACACCTTGCCGGGAGCAGACATGCGCCAGGAGACGCCTGTAGTAGATAGTGTTCTGTCCATGACAAGGATATAGATGACACATCTGCCACCAACAGACCCCCTGCCTCAAGGTTGGTGCAAAAAACCAAATCCAGAGTATGCCCCACCTCATGAGTTGGGCCACATACTACCTGAGACAGGCCTATGGTTGCCAATGCCATGGGGCCATGAACTCTTGCTCTGCCCCCTTAAGGCTGGTATCAGCGTGTATATTTAAGTCCCCTAAGACCAACAGCGTTGGGGGACTGCAATACCACCTCTGACACCAGATCAGCTCAAGCAAGAAGAGATTCTGCCGCACAGGAAGGTGCATGGTATACAAGCAGCAGCTCCAATCTGTCTCCAGCCAAATCAAGCACAAGGTGAAGGCCCTCTGTTCCGGATGGAGTTTGCACTGGATATCTCCGAATGGACCAAGTATCCCTAAAAACAATGGCTACACCACCCCTCCCCCCGTCCCTCTAGCCACAGTTGATGCTGCACGGAGAACCTGGCTGTGACAAGGTCAGCCAAAATTGGCCCTGACTTAGCGTCCAGCCAGGTCTCCGTGATGCACCACGTTGGCCACCTGGTCCAGGATCAGGTCCCAGACCGTAAAGGGCTTATTCACGACTGACCTAGTGTTTAACAGCAGCAAAACAGGGCCAGAGGTCCTTCCATCCTCAACCACCTCACTACCTGGGCTGGGAGTGACGAGGGGGACAGGCACTAACCACCTCAGCCCCCTCCAAAATCGTACATACTCCACCAAGGGACCATACTTCCCTCAGCCTATCATGACCCCAATAGCCATGGGCTCTCCCCCAGCCAGCTCCCCCGTGGCTGAATTGACAGGCAGGCGAGGGGTCCCCCAACCCTCAAGACTCTGCCGCCATCATTATCATGGTCTCCAAACCACTGGCCTGGTGTGCCCAAAAAAGCACTCTGCGTTCAAGCAGAGAATACATTACATAGAATCTCCCAAGGTTACCTGTGCATATTTCCCTGTGCATATCATTCCATTCCATCGTGGGACGGTAAGGCAGCCTGGATGACGAAACAGATAGTTGTCTGCTCTGCCAACAAAGGAGTCGGGATATCCTGTCACTGAACCATCCAGATCATGGAAAATCGACACTCTGTCACCATCATTATCATTATCTCCAAACCACTGGCCCGACGTGCCAAAGAAGACTTTGAGTCCAACCTATAAGAGCCAGAAAATACAGGACATCACTCCTTTAGCCAGATAACTAGGCTTAGTTGCACCTCATATTAGTATAGCTCAGACAGGACACTTCTGAACCAGAACCTTCTCTATTTGTACAATTCCTTGACCAAGACTTAATTCTTTCAAGTGCCAGATGAAGCTCCATCAGCTCACAAACAATTCTGACGATATAATATGTATTTTTCTGAGAGTCTTTTCTTTCCCCTCTCTTTAATCCTGAGGGATGTTCTCATGAAAACAGGATCTTTGGTCCTTATGAGTACGTCTACTGCTGTTTATTCCTTAAAATCATACATAGTAATTAAATGGGCTATGCCATAAGTAGAGGAATGTGACTACGGGGGTGAAAGCAGCACTAAAAGCCTATCAAATTCCTAAAGAACTAAGCTACTCTTACAGAGAAATGCTGCTAGCTTGAAAGGAAGGCCAAAAGAAAAAAAAGAGAGAGAGAATACATATTTTTTAAAAATTATATTTTCAAAGGGTAGTATCAGGGGTTCTTTAGCAGAACTGAAACAGTTGCCTTTCAGTTTTCATACATAGCCTCATAAACCTTTATGTGAAACAGCACCTCCTTTCAGAAGTTTGACCCACTAATGCTCTAATAGCAAACGAAAGCATTGCCTTTAAAAAGGAAGGGAAAACCACAATGTCCTCCCTTTGTATAATCTCATTTAAAAATAAATAAATAATCAGCAAAGTCAGGGCATGGAATTTCAGATTGAATTCCGGGAGCCAAAAAAAAACACAAAAAAAACAGTCGCCACTTTCAGACATGCCCCTCCCCCCACGCCCCCCCCCCCGCGCATATTTTGGCTGCGCATCCCCCATCCTTGCAGCCACAATATGTGCCGGGGGGGGCAGGCCATGTCTGAAAATGGCCTTTATCCTGATATTAAACCGTTCTTGTCCCACTACACCCCTGAACCAGTTGCCAGCCTCAGTTTTCTGGGTGCCAATGGCTCCCAGGTGCCTGCAAATTTCATGCCCTGACACACAGCGTATTTTCATGGGTGCACAATCCCGGAGTAAGTCACCGCCAGTGGGGCAGGCCAGAGCAGGGACAGCCTGCCCCGTCTCTGCTCCATCTGCACATCTGTCAAGCCACCTTTAAAACCGACGGCCTTCACAGGGGTGAGGTGGGGCCTCTGTCTGCGTGAAGACACCCACAGTGATGTAGATTAACTCTCCAGATGGTAAACTGGATCCACCTCCATCCTACGCGAAGCACTAAACACCTGAGCTCAGGGTAAGAGAACAGAGATAGGGGCATGCACACAAGGAGAGGGGACAGATCCATGATCTGGATTCTGGGCCCTTCTCTACCTTAAGCCCCCCTGGCCCCAATTTCTGTGTGGCCCACAGATCATGTACTGATTATCAAAGTGGCCGTGGGGAGGGAAAATGCTCCCCACCCGTTTTAGAGGTTTGTTCTATTTAGTGAAGTTTTTGAGGTTTCATATTTTTTTAGATATCTGTAGTTTTGATTAAATAAAAATCAACAGCTTGTACCTTAATAAACTGAATGTCAATGTGCATGTCTTCACTGATTTGAACTTTTTCCTTACTTTCCTGCTGGATACCTCTGCCCAAAGTGTTATTTGGCAAAGAAAAACGCTCCTGAAGGATATTATTTTTCAAAAAGTTCCTTAATGACAAATCTTAGCAAAGTGCAAATACTGCATCTGCTGTTCAAAGCTCCACTCAAAATACCTTGTGACAGTACATTTCTGGGTTCCAAAACGAATATGAGCGCGCCGGTATTAAGAGAACAAAGAAGCTGTCCTTGAAAAGAAAGTAAGGTACAGCACGTGCTGCTTACGTTTAATTAGTGCACTAAGTATTCCAGCCACAGGGCAGGAGGCTTTGCTGATGAAAACCCAAGTCTTTGTTCTAGATTCTCCTCTAAACTTTTGAGAAATAAAATTAAGTCTTAAAAAAACAATTCAAGGGCATAGGTCAGGTTCCAGAATTGGGCCTACCTCAGGCAAGGACAATCCATCTTGCATGAAAGAAGAATGTGCACAATAATGTCTAACATTTATTAACTGTTATGGGTGGAAGACGATCCCCCTTGAGTTTGGGAAACAAGGGGAAGTTCTCTCCTTGGCATTCGCTCCCCCTGTGGCCACAGCCACCACATCTCCTTTGCTCCAGTCCCCAGCCCTGGGATTTCAAAATGGCTGCCACTTCAACCCCTTCTAGTGGTGGGGGCTCCCTCTTTGGCATACGTGAAAGAATGTGCACAAGAGTGATAGTGCGACTAAGAGAGAGTAAGAGGAAGGCATGTTTGTGAGAGACAGCGGGAATTTGATCATGAGGGAAGTCTTGGTCAAACGGATGGAGTTATCTCCCCCCTCCTTCTCTCAGGAGAAGTAGAGTGGATTTCCTTTTTTGGCAGAGCAGACAACTATCTGCTTCATCACCCAGGCCACCTTATCGTCCCATGATGGAATGGAATGATATGCACGGGGAAATATCCCAGAGTGCCGCCAGCGGAGCGGGCTGGCCAAACCCAGCGTCTGTCTGCTCGACTGACCCAGGCTGCAGCTCTACTCCCAGCCAGCCATTGCCCCAGCAACACCATAGAGTTGCAAGCACCAGCCTAGAGCGGTGGGGGGGTGGGGGCACCACAAGAGCAGACTGGCCTGGGGGAACTGATAGGTTCATCTAAAGTGGAGCCAAGTGGGGCTGGAAGTGGGGGGTGCACCTGCAGAGCAGCTGCGGGGGTGGACTGCCCCCGTGTCTGTCTAGAAACTCCCTATGTGTTGTAACCCACTCTGAGCCTTGAGGGAATGGGCAGGATAAAAGTATAAATCAAATAACTAAATAAATAAAATTAAATAAATAAATAAACAGCAGCGAGAATGCAAAGTTAGGGCCCAGCTCTCTGCTCCCTCTCACCAAGGTGTCTTTTGTCTTCACTGGGAAGAGGATTTGACCTGAAGGCCCTGAGCCATTCTCCTAGCCTCAAGTTTGACACAATTTGTGACAGCACGCAGGGAAATGATCTCATCATTGTTCCATGCGTCCATGCTGCTGCATCTGCCAATTTTAGCTGCACGCAAATGTCTGCTTTGTCTCAAGCTGGCAAAACAGTATTCGGATGAGGGAGTCTAAATATTTAAAAACAGCAACGGATTATAGCAGGTTTCTCAAATTGGGAGTTGGCCTCACTGGGGACAGGATGGGGAGGGAAGAGGGGGTGAATGCAGTATGTATCCCCGAGGGGTGTGTAGCTTCCAAACCTCTAGCATTAGGGGAATTTCCAAAATGGTGGCTGCCCTGCCCACTTGTATAACATGAATTCTTACTGGTATTGCAGCCACCAACTGAAATTCATGTCCCAGGACAGGGCAAGCCAAAACTACTTTAGAAGTCTCCTTAGCTCAGCTACTCTTTTGCTAGTGTAGTTAAAGAAGCAACAGCAATGGGGGGTTTGGAAGGGGCTAGGGGAAGCCAAGGGGACATAGAAGAAGGCCGTGGAGAGAGAGGGTGACAAGCTACATGCTTGCCATTATGACCCTTTTTAAACAGGCTGCGCGGGAGGGAGGGGATTGGTGTGCGCACACCACAGTGTGGGCAGTGCGGGGGGGGGGTGTGCCCCAAGGTGCACACCGATAAACCGCTGTTCTGGCCAGTTGCTCCATACGTGGGCGATGGGTGGAGGTGGGTGGTCATGCATGTTTCGTAGGTGCACGCACGTACACATGCCTATAGAAATACTTTTTTATGGGAAAATTGTTTAATTTTCCGGAGAAGCCATCCACACAGTATTTGAAGGATCAAAATAGGAGGCTTCCTCTCTCTCTCTCTCTCTCTCTCTCTCTCTTTTAAAAAAATAATAATTTACCTCTTGGCACAGACCAGTGCATGGCTATTTGATTAGGTGTCTTTTATGTGTGTATAGACTTGACTAATGTTTTCCTAGTGCTTTATTATTAATCGACTTATCATCATTAAGCATACCTACATTTTCTCCTCCCACGTAAAACTTTGTGTTTGTCGACAGAGCCTCTAGATCCAAATATTTTTGGACGGTGTAATCTCAAGCTATTCTTTCTCCACCTACAAATTTACCTTTATACTGTAATTAAGCAAGACCTGACTAGTTTTACTATTTAGTCATCTAGCCAATGAGTTGATAACTCTGAACAATGATCTGATTATTCAGCCAGCATGACTAATGGTTTTATTAGCACTTCAAACAACTTGCAATAATGTTTAATGTCTTCAGATCAGTGAAATAAACTGTCACCTAGGGAAGAGACACAAAATATTAAGGGGTGGAGCCTATGGATAAAAATTAAAAACAGTTTAGAGGCATCTCTGTGAAAATCTTGGCTCTATTGTGCTCAAGGAGAGTTCTGCCATTTCATTCTGTCTGAATGAAACAAGGATTTCCCTGCCATCTGAACCAGTCCACATGATATTGTCCCATAAAGCACTAGCAAAAAATCAATAGGGATGGGTGAACAGAACAGAGTTCGGAAATTCGGTTCGGTTCAGTTTGGTTTGAAATTCGAGTTCGGAAATTTGGTTCGTTCGAAATTCGAGTTCGGTTCAGAAGTTCGGTTCGGTCGACCGAACAGACCAAGGTCGGTCGAATTCCGAACTTCCGAACCAAGTTCGGCCATTCAAAATCAGGTTTTTTGGTGTGTGTTGCCACTAGGGATGGGCGAACAGAACGGCGTTCNGTGTGTTGCCACTAGGGATGGGCGAACAGAACGGCGTTCGGAAATTCGGTTCGGTTCGGTTCGGTTTGAAATTTGAGTTCAGTTCGGA
Organism: Sphenodon punctatus; assembly: GCA_003113815.1. Lineage (NCBI taxonomy): Eukaryota > Metazoa > Chordata > Lepidosauria > Sphenodontia > Sphenodontidae > Sphenodon > Sphenodon punctatus. Next base: position 12,498,409 of record QEPC01014402.1, on the reverse strand, counting down.
AGTTCAGTTCGGTCGACCAAACAGACCGAGTTCGGTCCGAACTCCGAACTTCCAAACCACGTTCGCCCATCCCTACAAATCAACATAGCTAACGGAAGTCATGACATGTTTAATTCAGGATCATCATAGAGTTAGTCAAAATTCTCCTCAACAAAATAGTTTTGCTTGAAAAACAGCATACATTTTTTTTCTTTAAAAAATTCTTCTGAAAAATTCAGATGAAAATTTTGTCAAAATGCTTTTTTCACAGAAATTTTCTCTTTCCTTTTTGCATTTTGACAACTAAAATGTATAAAAGAAATGAAATTAATTTTTTTCTGGAAATGGAACTATTTTGGAGGAAGGCAACCAAAAGTATGGGGCAGGGGAGGGGAGCCCAAGAAGAAATAGATTTCTGAACACTGAAAGATTTCAGCTTTTGGGAACCAAGAAAAGTTTTAGAAACATATTTTCCCTATTTTAAACACTCTAAAATGAAAATATTAGCTATATTCCTTCATTTTTCTTGCAAAAAAAAAAAAAATGCCAATAACTTCTAGCCAACCACTTCTAAGATTGACTTCAGACAGAGAATCGAAACAAGCAGGGTTTTTTAGTTTTAGCTCCTGTGGCAGTGACAGTTCTCAATTGCACTGAAAATAGCTGGTAAGATGTCAACACAGCAAGAGACAATTTGTTGGGAATGTACAAACAAGGAACAATAATGTGGACGCTGCTATTAATATTTCACAAGAGGCTCATCCTGGGCTATTTATAACCTGTTTTTCCTTACATTCAGACTGAAGCAAAGTTTAATAATTCCTCTGAAAGTTTCTGGCTTGTGGATCTTGGATATCAAAGGTATTGAATTATTAAGCTTGGAAAAGAGGTGTGAAAGGACGCAATCATATTTGCAATTCTTTCACCGTTCCCACTTGTGAGTCCATACAACACTAAAGCTCCTGTAGGCATGCATTCTGGGATAAACACCCTGTCCTGCTGTAAGGGCCAGTTTCCCTGGGAGTTTTGCCTGAGAAATGCCTGCAAGACCTAACCCTTACAATCCACATTTTCTTCTAGACGTAGCCCTACACCTTTATTCCACGTTGAATGCCTCCTTCTAATTTTACCTCTTTCCCCCAAGGGAAGTAAAGAACCAGTTGTCGCTGAATCATTCCGTACCCTTTTCCTGACTTTAGGTGGAGCTTACGCACAGGTATCTAATAACAATGATGCACGCTTTATCGAAAGATGTGAAGATAACGGTGTTTTATTTTCACAGCAATACACATGAAGCCAGTGTGGTGTAAATGGATACGGTACTAGACTTGGACCTGGGAAGCCAGGGTTCAAGTCCCATCCTAGCCATAAACTCACTGGGTGGCCTTGGGCAAGTCACAACCTCTCAGCTTCACTTCCCCATTTGTAAAATGGGAACATATGTGTCTGTCTCCCCCTGTGTTCCCCTCAAACTTGTCTATCTTAGGCTGCGTTCTCACCTGCAGCGGCGGTGGCGGCAACGGGAGGGAAGATGTGGCAGCGCCAAGGAGCCGTCCGAGAGCCGGTGTGAACGGGGATCTGCCACAACTTCTCTCGCGCATGTCAGGGTGCAAAATCCTGCCCTGATAGGTGAGAGAAGCTGCAGCAGATCCCTGTTCACACCGGCTCTTTTCCTGTCTTCCCGCTCCCCTCCTGCTTCCACCACGGCTGCCGCAGGTGAGAACGCAGTCTCAGATTGTAAGCCCACTGGGTAGGGACCTGTCTCTGATAAAGTCTGTGGCTGCAAAGTTCTGCGTGTGTCTTGTAGTGCTATAGTGAGGAGGAGGAGGGGTGCCTGTATGTGTACAAACTATGGATGTGTTCCTGCTGTCAGCACCAGATGTGATGGAAAAGAAGCAGGAAGGCTGCCTGCTCAGCCAAAGAAAATTATGTTAGTCAATACTAGCGGTTCTGGAAACTTTCCTACAAAATAAAACACGGTGCCTGGGCTAAGATGATCAAGGTTCGTGAGCCTTGCACCTGAGACTAGGATTCCTGAGAGGAAACCACCGATTTGGTTTCAAACCAAACCGGGGAGATTCTTGGTGATTTTGCTAGAGTTTTGCTTTGAGTTTTTCATCATCAAATGAACACAAAACTCAGAGGGATGTGGATCCTGTAGGAATCCAAGCAAGAAGACCGAAACTGCTGAGCACTCTATGATTCATCATGCCACCATGCAAATAAGCAGTTGGATTACACAATCCTTGCTCAGGCAAACTCACCTACACACACAGCTCAGTGGGGCTTTCACTGATCATCTCAGGATCAGAGCCAAGGTTTTGCCTACATCTATCCAAGTCCCTAGAAAAACAGGATTTCTGGTCCTCTCAAACAATGGGCCAAATCCTCAGCTTGGAGCTGTTTCAATTTACAACATCCCAGGATCTGTCCTGAGATTTTATTCTAATGCAGGTTTCTACTTGCCCCACATTGCCTTGAATAACATCCCCGGACTTTTGAAAACAAAACAAATCCCGATTCTGCTTTTCTCACTTACACTCCTCTCCATCTTGATCTGCGAGACATTGTTCTGAGGGCTGATCTGCCAGGAATTTTTCATGAAGAAGCCAATGGCACTCGAGTGTCTGTCGGCAGTGGGAGCGAATTTTCTGAAGGTGCATTTCAACAGCCTGACGGGACCATCGTAAATCTGGAATCCCCGGATTGGAAAAGTCCTACGGAAGTTCAAAACCAGACAAAGCATTTTAAAAATGGTAGACTATACCAGTAACTCTTACCAAAGGGCAGAAAGATGCTATGTTCTTTCAAACAATTATACCCTCATTATACTCTCTTGAACCCATATCCTGCCCTATGCCCCATCACAGGCCTTGCAGTCAGCCAAAACCACTCTCTTGCAGGTACCATCTACCTTTCAGGTTCGTACAGTGTGGGCGCGCAAGGGCATTCTCAGTGGCTACCCCTGCATTGTGTAGCTCCCTTCCCCTGGGAGGTTCATCAAAGCCCAAACTTGAACATTATCCAGAGGCGGCACAAAAGTTTTCTGTGTGGCCCAAGCATTTAGCACGCAGGGATAGATGGTTGGAGGGAGTTGTGGTTTTTTAAAATATATATATATATGCTTTACATAGTAGCATTTTATTATTATGTTTTATTTAGTATCTTACCCACTCTGAGCCTTCATGGAAGGAAAAGATATGCATTTAAAATAAATAAATAAATCAGAATCATAAAGCCTATTAGAGTTAAGAAAAGGCTCCATCCCGTGAGGTGCTGAGCATCATATCCCCTTAGGAGAAGCACCCAGTACTCCTAGGGTAAGCTCCATGGAAGAGGACATTTACACCATAGTGACCACAGAACTTAATCCCCATCCAAGACAAGAACATGGCCTGCCTTCTTCCATGACTATTTTGTGACTGTCAACTGGAACAAAGCTGCCAAGAAGTCCCTTAAACAGCCACCAACGTCCCAGAAAACGGGATCATAGGGCCAGCCTTGTGCCTCCTACATGCTTCATCGCTGGTTCAATAGAACCAACAGGAGAGCTGGGAGAGTACAGCCACCTTGGCTCTCCCTCTCCTTACAAGCTGCACTGGACCTCACACGAGGTTCCCGAGCACTGAATAATGCACCAAGTTTTAAAAATAGAGTTGATTATTTCAGGGTGGGTTTCAGAACATGGGATGTAATCCTCATTCGTGCAGATATACGGGGGGTGGGGGTGGAAGTGTTGCATGTGCGTAAGTTGCATACCACATCCTCCTTCACAACGAGGGGGATGCGCCATAACCACACTCAGGAGGCTGTTGTTTAACATGGGGAACATAGAACACACCTCTCTACCTGATGCATATTAACAAGAGGAAAGACCATCTTTAAGTGGTGATCATGTAGAAAGACCATGCTAGGCTCTGGGGGTGGAGATGACCCTGCATGTGCAAGGAAGAGCAGTGGGCAATGGTGACTTCTGCTGTGAATGAGGATTTGGCACCAGATCCAGGAACTGGAAAGGGGCCACAAAAAGACTAGCCCCAGGCCGCATCTGGCCTGATGTTCTCCACCCCTATCCTGCATTGATGGTCCCCTGTTAAAAAGCACAATAGATTCTTCTAGCTCTTGGCCAACAACATGGTCTCCTTGAACAAAAGCCTGTGGGTAACACTGTGCAGTTCAGTTGGTAAATATTTACACTCAGGCCACCAGAACATGGAGAGTCAAACTGGATTAAGTTCTTGCAAAACTGAGGCCATGGTAGAGTCTTCTGGGGTTGGGACCCCATAGAGTTAGCATGTACACAACCTCCTTGTGCACCTGGACAAATGAGGATTGTGCCCATGGTCCTGTTGCCCAGTGAGCCAAAACCAAGGCGATGCCATTGGAAATGCAAAGGACTAGTCATCTCACTTTGAATAGCCCTGAATTCTGTTCCAGCTGGGTGCTGTTTGAATAAAAGTTGACCCTGGTTATCTTCCTAGACAATGAATCAAGAGGGCCAGTAAAGACACGTAGAACTCTGCTTACATCTGACTTTTTTTTCAGAAGCGTAGATGAAGCAGAACCAAACAAGCATCAAAAACATTAAGAACACAATGTTCACATTGACTACATGTTCCCCAGCTGCGTGGAAAATTGGGAGGACACCGAGTTTCCAAGAATGTCATTTTGTTTATTATGATCAGATTGGAAACGCCTATACCAGGATCTTTACTAAATGCGTTGAACTATATGCCCCCAAATGCAATGTGTTGGGAAATACAGCACAAGAGGCAGCTCGGGAAATCCAGGGTGTGATCCAAAGACCATTGAAGTCAATGGATGGTCTCGTGGATTCTGAAATAGGCTCTTACAATACTACCCCCTACGCTACACCTATTCTGTAAACCAGTGTGGGGGAACTTTTCCCTCCCAGGAGCCACACTGAAAATTAGTACAAGATCCAATGGCTACATAGGAATTAGGGCTGGAAGATGCTTAAAGGGCTCACTCAGGAAGAGGAGGGTCCAGATCATGAATTGCACCATGAATCTGCCCTCCTCTCCTTATCTGCATGCTCTCATCTCTGCTTCCTTACCCTGAGCTCAGTCAGGAACTGGATCCAGGTGCCAGATCTAGGAACGGGAAAGGGGCCAAATAAAAACTAGGGCCACATTGGGTCCCAGGGCCCAAGGTTCCCAACCCCTGTTGTAGACAAATAAACAACTTCAATTTCCATGGCTGCTAGTCCAGCCCTTAAAGATGATGTTAAATGCACTTGACATTTAAAGCTGTATTTTGTGTAAAGACCTGATATTTTTAGAAATACATTTCCTCCTTTCATAGTTTCACAGATCATGCCAACAAAAAAATAATATATTAAAAGGGCTGAAACAAATATGTAACTCCATATTTGCAAATATAATTTGTGCATTTGGCTACAGGACCAAATATCTGAATTATCTTTGCCCTGTACATGAATTTCACATCTGTGTTTGCTTTAGTTATTCTGTTTATTCACTGTTTCCTACTTCATGATCTTCAGGAGTAGTACTTAGTGCTAGACAGTCCTACCGAGGGTTACAAAGCACCGAGGAACCAAAATAACCAAAATGAATAAAACAAATCAAAATTAAAACAACAGAAACAAACATCCCAAAATGAATATTTGGTTACGTAATGGAGTTAACTGGAAGCAAATATTGTTTCCTGCTCACTTTGTAAATGAACAAACTAAATTCAGTATTGATTAGGAGCATTCTTTTTTCTTTTTTATAGTTTTCTACCCCACCCTCCTGCCTCCGCCTCTTTTCACCCCTAGTGCTCTTGACATCAAAGAAGTCTTCCAAATGGCTGCCACTAATGTAACGTCCATAAAAATAATTTCTAGTAAATACATGTCCCTAATCATTCTTCTTGTTACATATAAACTCTGTGTTATAAATAGCAGTAGGACACTCCTGGCTATATGAGGAAAGAATTGCCTAAGCAAAATATCATATATTAGCCTCTCAGGTATATATTAACCATCCAGAAAATACTGTGGAGGCAATCCAATGGCCCACGTATGCCGACCCCCCTACATGGCGCATGATCAGAACGTGCATGCTTACATGCACACGCATGCCGTGCATGCAGCACAGCCCCGGGAAGCTGTGCTGCGCGCACGTTCCGGACAGAGCCCAGAGCCAGCAGGCGGCGTACACGGCTCATTGGATGGCTCCCACTGTGTGTTGTTATTTAAGGCATTACCTTAAATGTTCCACACTAGGTGATTTTTGTGAGTGGTGACAATTCTTCTGGGGGTTCCTATTTATTCAATATCTGAGTCCAAAGAAACACAGATAATTCAAGAAATGTGGGTGTGGACATTTGCTGTGGAATATCAGATGCCATTTACTGTCAAAAGAAAAATGGAGACAGTTTAGATGTTGTCTTTTATTGAACCAACTTCTGTTGGTGAGTGTATGTAAGCTTTCAGACCACACAGGGTCCTTCCTCAGGCTGTCTCCTGAAAGCTTATACATTCTCATCAACAGAAGTTGCTCCGAACTACTTAGGCTGCTTTCAGACCTCCCCGCCCCCACCCTCCACCGCGCATATTCTAGCTGCGGGAGGGAATGCGCAGCCAGGATATGCGCGGGAATCGGCCGGTCTGAAAGCCCCCCTGCGGGGATGCAAAGCAGGAAATTGAGCTCCGCATCCCTGCGCGTGTCTGATGGCAAAGCCGCGCAGGGGGGCTTTCAGACTGGTCGATCCCCGCGCATATCCTGGCTGCGCATCCCACTCCCACAGCCAGAATATGCGCATGGGGGGGATGTCTGAAAGTGGTCAAAGTCTCCAGGGGCGTAGCTACCATGGAGCGAGGGGGCTCAGTTGAGCCTGGGCCCCAAACCCTGAGGGGGCCCTTTGCAACTGGGCTGAACACCACTAGGAAAGTTTCAGAGTGGGCAGGGGAGGAAGCAAAGCAAACATTCCACCCCTGCTGACTCTGAACGTTTCCAAGTGGTACTTTGGGACACTTGCAAATGGCTCCACCAAGAAAGGGTTGTTATCATAGGGTGGGGGTGAAATGCTGCCCCTCCCCCGACCTTTGTAGCAAGATTACTGCTGCTCTGGAGGGCCTGCTGGGAACTTTCATGGGGAAGTCCCATCTCCCCACCCTGCAGGTCCTCCCTCCCCTCGACTCTGTGGGCTCCTTTGCCCATAGGGGGTCCCATGATTGGGACATGAGCCAGGGCCCACTACTGCCTTGCTCCGCCACTGTTAGTCTCTCCATCTCTTACATCGGAACGAAAATGGCAACTACGCTCTCTCTCTAGAAAAGGGAAATGGGCATACAGGAAGAGAGTTAGAAAATGCCACTCTTGTGTTTCATCGGTGAAACTGAACATATATTCCCGAGAAGAACGCAAAGCAGACACCTACTGGAAAAATCAGAGCACATTCCTTAAATCAGAAGGGGGAAAAAAATAAGAGGGCTTCGTTCTTGCTGAGTGAATTCAAAGGGAGATTTGCTTGAATAAATCAGAGAGATCCAATTGGTATTCCTTCAAAGCAATGCTGCCCGCCCCCTCCGCCATTATCTTTGGAGGAATATGGTTAGGTGGGTAGACAGCTTAGCTTTCCTGGCTCCCTCAATTCAAATGGAAATGGGCCAGGTTTCTTCCTGGTGGTGCCCTGGCATGTCTGGGCACAAAACAATATTTGCAATGGAGGTAGGAGGACATAACAATAGAGGCCTCGTCAGCCCAGACGCTCTGTGTACAGTTAAAGAAAGGCCACTTGGTTTCTTTCAAATTTTCTAATCCACTCTCCAGTGACTAATAAATTAGGCAGAAAATTAAATCAAAGACATCCAATGGCGACAGCGCTCAACCCATTTGTCTAAAGAATAGGCTGTATTTGGATATTCATTGGTTATGGCCGGTATAATTACTTAAACATCCATTATACATTACCCTTTCGTATTCACATTCATTCCTAGGGCTTTCATTCTATTGCATTTTTCTTATGCTAATATCAAGGAGAAATGCTAGATGAATAACCTACTTGTTCCTGGGGAGCGTTCTATAGTCTCCATTTGCCCCTTTCCCCCAGTAGCTGTTTTGTCCTCCCTGGGAGCCAACATTGTTGCTCTCTCCAACAAAGATGGAACGTGTAACCTCCAAGCTGGAGCCTTCATCTGTTGGGAAGGTTCCATCACTGTAATTAGACAAAGGAAAATGGAAGGTAACTATGCAGCATTACTCCAAAGAATAATTAGCAAAGCTACGTAAGGAGCCTTTTTAATTGCGCTTCTGAAACAGTATAACTGCCGACTGGAAAGGAGAGATTGGCAGGCGTAAATAAATAACGTTTACAAACTTTTTAGAAACCAGTGGCTTACTTTTAAACACTGATTGCAACGTTTCCTTAGTGCCTCAGTCAAACACCAGCACCTTCCATCCTAAGCCCTTTATAAACTATAGGCCCAGGTGTAGATCAGCATGTGAAGATGACAATGGATCAAAAACAGGGGAGAAGTATATGGCTACAGTGGGAAATCACAAGCCCAACGAAAGGCACCCACTGACCTTCATGAGCTTTGAATCAGTCTCCAGTGCACCATTTAAATCAATAGGCATTATATAATTGAGTACAAAGGGCTCTGAATCAGGCTCTTAAAGCACTGTTTTAATCCTACGTGAGGATTTTGTTACAACAACAACACAAATGCTTTCCAGGTGCCATAAGGGGTGCCGTATGGCAGCCACCCAAAGGGGAATTGTCTTCTTGGGCAGGAACACACGTGACGGTGGAACGGTGACAGCCTGACCCAGAGTGGAAAACCACAGCGGACACAGTCTGGGCCAGGGCATCAAACAAACGTGCCAGCTGTCCTGCTGCCTGCACGACCCCATGGGGCGGGGGGGGGGAGAAACATAACTGCGGCCGGCTGGCCCCACACCCAAGCTGCACCCAGCACACCATGCCCCGCCATGATGGGCATCCATGTCAGTCAGTGAGAGCCAGCCATGGCATCCCCAACCCGGGCCAAAAGACGCGATAGCCTGGTCAGGAGGGCTTTAGCTTGGGCTGTGATCTCTGAGGTTTTCCGAGGTCAGAGTCTGGGCTAGCCACTGAAATGGTGCGGGACAATCCCGGGCCAACATCTGGCAGTGCCTGCACACACACAAAGGTATGGTACGGTTCAAAGCGGGCCACAGAGGGCTGTTGTCACGTCTGTTTTTATCCTTTGTTGCATAGAACCATAAACACAGTGTAGACCGGGGGCTCATTTCTCACTCAGGTCAAATGCAGCCTAGAGCTAGTTTTCCTTTGGCTACTTTCCAGTCTCTGGATCTGGCTTTTGAATCCAGTCCCTACCATCAAACACTAAAATGGTGAGCTCAGGGGGAAGGCAGTGGGGACGAGGGCATACACTCAATGACAGGCATAGACTCATGATCTGGATTCTCCCCTTTCTTCCCCCACCCTCTACACACTCCTTAAGCACCCCTGCCCCAACTCTTCTATGGCTTACGGAGCTTGTAGTAATTTTCAAAGTGGCCCATGGAAGGCAAAAGCTTCCCAACTCCTGTTGTAGACACTCAGACCTAACACTGACTGGAATGATCCCAATCCCCTTGACATACAGCAAAATGATTAGTTGAATGGTTTCAGATCTACAGCTTCAAAAGGAAATGGTCAGGCGTTACTGAATATTTCCATTCTCAAGACTGACATGTTCCATTGCGCCATGCAATACCCGTTCTTTGGGGTAAAGCCAATGGCGCTTGGGAAGGAAATTCAAGATCTTCCTGCATTTCACACTAGGAGAGGAAAATCTAGCTTCCTTTTCCATTCTTTATCAAGAAGAAACTTGAAAACCAGGTGGACTGGGAGAAACCAAGTTACCTCGCTAACGTGAGTCCAATTCCATTGTCTGAAAACCTAGGAAAGAGGAAATATGAAAGCATAAATTGCCCAGAATGTCTGAGGTTAATTTGTCCTACAAACCGCACTTCTGCTAGTAATGAGCCGAGTGAAATAAGCTCTAATCACAGTAACCTACCCAGAGTTGCGAAAAATAATGTCACCACCCCTGGCCCAGGCTCCATGGTCATTATTTTTAAAAGCAATGAGGCCATCAATTAAGGCAGGAACTCGTGGCTTTGAAGGGTCGGCATCCTGGTGTGGGCGGAACCTAAAGCAAAGAATCTAGTTAATACTACGCCAAAGGAAGAGGGAATAATCTTAGAGGCAAGAGGCCCCTGTCAGTCAAAGCAAACTGTGCTTCCAGATACTGAACCTGGTGGGCTTAAAAAGCCAAGTGCATTTCTATTTTTGGCTGAATAAATGTTTTTCTGGATCACAATCAAAATACTACAAGCTATGTTTATGGAACTGTACATTGCAGGGAAGCTAAAAGTAGTAAACTAATAACAAGCTCATTGCTAATAATGTAATTATACACAAGCTAGTAAATATTAAACAAATATTACTACTTATCATTTCTATAGTGCTGTCAATTATACGTAGTGCTGTACAGATACATATAACATCAAGGATGGTCCCTGCTCAAAGGAGCTTCCAATCTAGTTAAGGCACAGACAGTTAAAAACAAGTGGTATTATATGAATCACGGACTACAGGATGCAGTTTATTCAGCAGTGAATTTATGATAGATAGATAGATAGATAGATAGATAGATTCATTGATCTTCTACCCTGCACCCTGTACCGGGACAGCTTACAACCACTACCTGTCTCCCTCACCAAACGGCTGATGGAACAGCCAGGTCTTACACTGTTGTCGGAAAGAGGGAAGGTCTGGGGCCAGGTGGACCTCCATTGGGAGGCAGTTCCACAGCCTAGGTGCAGCTACCGAGAATGCCCTCCCCATGGTCGCCACCCAAGAAACTTGGGGGACTTCGAGTTGGACGTCCCCAGTTGACCGCAGGGGCTGGTCTAGAACCCGGGGAGTGAGACAATCCTGCAGGTAGGCAGGGCCCAGGTCGTATAGGGCTTTAAAGGTCAACACCAACACCTTGAATCGAGCCCAGAAGATTATAGGCAGCCAGTGCAGATGACAGAGCACTGGTGCTCGCGATGACCTGTCCCCGTAAGGAGATGGGCCACCACATTCTGCACCAACTGCAGTCTCCAAACCGTCACCAAGGGTAGACCCATATAGAGCACGTTGCAATAGTCCAGTTGAGGTGATGAAAGCAGTGGCCCCCTCCCTGTCCACATTGAATATGGACAGGGAGGGGGCCGGAAGCACCACCTCAGGAAGATGTTTCCAGGCATCCAGTGCAGTGAAGTGAAAGGCACGGAGTTGGCGATGGAGAAGGGCATAGATAAGAGCATCTTGCCCGATGAACAGAGGTCATGAGAGATAAAAGATGGAGAAGTAGTGAGGGGCTGCAGAGTGAAGACATTCCTATGTGAATAGAAGTCTGAACTGTATGCGGAAGCAGATGGGGAGCCAGTGTAGTGACTTGAGGAGAGGGGTTACATGGTCGTAGCGGCATGCAAGGCAGGTGAGTCTCACAGCTGAATTTTGAGTAGACTAGTGGAGAAAGATGGTTCTGCAGGAGGCCTGCAAGAAGCAGGTTACAATAGTCTCAGTGGGAGGTGGCGAGAGAATGGATAAGGGTTTTCGTAGTGTGTTCAGAACGTCAAATTTTGGCAGTATTTTGGATGTGAGCAGAGAGTGAGAGAGGAATCAAAGATGACTCCTAATGTTGTGGCCTGAGGGGACAGGAAGGATGACAAGTGTTCTCCACAGAGAAAGAGGGTGAGTTTAGGAGGAAAAATAAGAACTTCCTTCTTGACCATTATTATTATTATTATTAACAAACATTTATATAGCGCCAGCAGTGTACCTGGCACTTTACAAAGTAATAAAATAGACATGGTCCCTGCCCCTAGGGCTTACAATCTGAGAGACAGGAGCTGGGGGAGAGACTTAGGAAGGGGAACAGAGGGAGAGACAAGGGGTCTAACATTCATGAAGATGCGAGGTCTCAAGTGCACGTACTTGGCTTGGTTACGATGAGAATGACAGCAGGCAGGTCCATGTTGCAAGGATAAGGGTAAACCGATCGTAGGTATAGGAATAGTGGCTCAGCAGGATAAAGAGTCAGACAGAGCAGAGCGAAAGAGGTGAGTTTTAAGGAGAGATTTGAAGGTATGAAGGGAGGGGGCAAGGCGGATGTGGACAGGGAGGGACCATATTAAGTTGAAGGTGGTGGTGAGACATCAATGTCAGACAGGCAAACTGAGATTTGGGACTTTATTCTGGGTGAGAGTTCTGGTGCAGAGAGGCAGATCTGTGAATCATCAGCATAAAGATGGTATGGGAAGCCATGGGAGGAGATCAGATCACCAAGGGAACAGGTGTATATAGAGAGAAGAGGGCTCAGGACAGAGCCCTGTGGCACACCAACTGATAGTGGGATAGCAGTGGAGGAGGATCCACCAAAAGATTCACTAAATGTGCAGTGGGAGAGTAAAAGAAGAACCAAAATAGGACAGCATCATGGAATCCAAAGGAAGACAGTGTCAAAGAGCAGATGGTGGTCAACAGTGTCAAAAGCAGCAGATAGGTCAAGGAAGATGAGAATATCAAGCTCATTCATAATAATGTAATTATACACATGGTTTATAATCCTAGCTCCACTGAAGTCAACGGCTGAGCTCCCATTGACTTCAATGGAGTTAGGACTGCACTCATGAACTTCATTTCTAGTCTCAGGGTGAGAGACTAGACTACTGGTGTGAGGCACTTTCTGACATGCATCTCATTGTTCTTCAGCTGCTTTTGGAGTATTTTTTGCTACACTCGCAAGATTGTGTTTTGTTGGGAAAAGGCCTTTTTCTTTCTTGAGCCTCCTTCACCCGTTCCATCCTCCAGTAAAGCTATGCCGCCATTTTGTCTTCTCCACTTCTAAAAGCGGAGATAGCTGGACCAAGGAGGAGATAGAAATCACAGGCAGGGGGAGTATCAACTCTGTGGGACACTCTCTCAAGGTTCTCCATGGAGCCTGCGATGGTAAGGAGGGAGGAGAGGGGAAGTGGATGATTTATGGAGCACTGTTCCTGAAAGAGCCCAGGACTTCAGCGAGTCACTGAACGGTGTCAACTTACTCATGGTTGTTTTTTTCTTATGAGGTGAAGCAGTTGAGAGTTATGTGGAATAAGCTTTATCAATAAGGGATATGTTTGCATGAATATTGCCAGTGAGAGTCAGCGTATCCAAGTGGATACGGTGTTAGACTTGGTCCTAGGCGACCAGGGCTAAAATCCCATCTTAGCCATGAATTCACTGGGTGGCCTTAGGAAAATCACTACCTCTCAGCCTCAGTTCCTCATCTGTAATAATGGGACTAACCTCACAGGATTGTTACAAGAGTGAACTAGGTAAGGATTGTAAAGCACTATGAACAATAAAAAAAAATGTGCTATATATGTGCTATATAATATAGATTATGGCCGTTTTTACATGGACAGCCCACCCTGTCGCGTGGTGTTTGGGCAGGTGTGCGGCGGAGGGGCAGTCCGTGTACACAGCCGGCAGCGGGTGGCAGGATGAGTGTGCGGCAGGTGTGCACCCATGTAAACACCATGGGTGGTGGGTGTTTGTGTGTGCATGCTCCCGCCGCACACCCACCTTCACTCACCACACACCCGCTTCCACCCATGGAGCCCTCCTGTAAAATGGAGGGGGCTCTGTGGGCGGAGGTAGGGCGGTGTCCATGTAAATGAACAGTCCCCCACCTCCACCTACTGTGCCGAAACACCCACCCCTGTCCGTGGATTAACGGCCTATGTAAGAGATTTTGGAAATGGAGTCTACAGCTAAGGGTGCAAAGTAAGGTGTGAAATCCATGTCATTATCCAGATTTCTGCTCCTCCTGTTAATGAATGGGGGTGGGGTCATAGGAACACAACTTACTAGATTGCCAAAAACAGTGATAAACATTATGCTTTTATAAGAGTTTCCCTACTTCATCTTCAGAGCCCTGAATGCATGTTTATAAATCTGGATCAACACCACCACCAATTACTGGAATGCACAGGTGTGAAACATATGCATCATTGTGCATCTGTTCTTTCAGAGAGCTCCCTCCAGAATAGGATGTGATGGCCAGCTAAGCAGGCTAGAAAACACCAATAGCAATACAATGAACACAGATGGATTATGAACATAATCTGGTAGCCCCCAGCTTACCCACCTGGCATGATCTATAGTCAGATACTCTCTCGGATTTTCAGCACTGGCTTTTGTGGTCTTTACTCCATTCCCAATAAACAGGCCAGCCTGAAACATAAACACACACGGTCATTTATTTTAGCAGAAGATCCTCATGGCACTTGCTAAAGATCAAAAGGGTTTATAAATGGAACACTAAGCATGGGCAGCCACTGAATTTGGGCACTGTAAGCCCTGTACATAGCAGTGCTTTGCATCCCAAGGCCTGACCTTGGTACTACTGGATGCAGTCTCTCTGTAGGATAAGTACACTAGCCCTGATGTATACACGTGTCAAACTCTGGACAGACTGTCACAATGCCATGCCCTTTACATTAGCATTTTACATTGGCTCTTAAATCAAAGAAAAGAACCAGAATCCCACCCTCACTCTTCCAAAAAAGAGCAAGAGAGGAAGACAAAATAGTTCAGACTGCATCTTTTATTGGACCAACTTCTGTAAGAGAGAGTATGCAAACGTTTGGACCGCACACACACCAAAAATAAAAATGGAAGTTAGCCTAATAATAGATATCATCTGATCTACTTTTTTCCTCCATCTTATGTACTTGAGACCATGATGGCAATCACCCCCCCTCTAGACAAAAAGAGCAAGACATTTCTCCTACCCAAGGATTTACTGTTTGAAAGAATAATATCCACTATTTTAATACAAAGCCTTGTTATTTTATCAGCAGGAAAATATGAAAATTTTCTACATGCCTTGAAATTAGAATGGACTCTGTTGTTGTAAAAGGCTCCCAAAGGAGTAAACTCAGCCTCTCCTTCTTGGTACTGTCCTTCAGACTCACCAGTAGGTACCTGGTGGAAGATGTACCATATCCCAACATTCTGAAAACCAATAACACGTGGGAGAGCATAGTAAATACTCAAGTCCATCATTTAGAGTTCTACCAGCTGGGATCAAATTGTCAAAAACTGAACCTACGAAACATACGTGTGCATACAGACTGGTTTAGTTACACACACAATGGGCACAATCCACCACCATCAAACTCAAAGGGAGTTTTGCCGTTCACTTCAATGGATGGAAGTTTGCGCCCAATGTGCTACTGCACTTCTGGATGTATCCATGTGGATTCTGTAGGCACCTACCTTGTGGGCTTGAGTTAGAAGGGTTTGAAAACATTGGCCTATTTTATATAAACAGAACACATGCAATTAATCAAATGAGTGATCTTGGTGGACAAATAGGCTTAGGGACTTTATAGTTAACAATAACCATTATTTACAGAGTGCCCTCCCTACCAAATGGTGCGCAGAGCACTTTACAATATAGATTAAAATATGGTAAAATACAATTTAAAAAACTCAAATCCTTTTAAAAATCCATTTCAAACAATTTAAAAGAGGGAAGGAACAATACATTTAGAAGAAACAAGAGCAGATCATCTAAAAGCACCTGGAGAATAAAAATGGTTTTGGGTGCTTGGGAGGAGGGAGGAGCTAAGGCTCTTTTCAAACGGGTCATGGCTGGGGAGGGGCGGGTCGTGGGGACACTGCCACGGGGGGCAATGCAGGGGGTGTGTGCACATGACACCACCCCCCAAAACACTCACGCACCCCCATACATTTCCCGCATGGAGCAACCAGCGTTTTTGCTGGTTGCTCTGCGCAAGGGCGATGGGTGGGGATGCACGTTACGTAGGAGCGCGCACACATGCCCACCTGCCTGCTGCCACTTTTGAACGAGACACATCCACACACGTCCACTGTGTGGAAATGCCTTGTTTGAAAACGGCTTAAAATGGATATCTACCAGGGGGAGCAAGTTCCACACTGAGGGACCCACCACAGCAAGCACCCAATTTCCCACTGAAGTAATGCACGATGGGGGATCCCCAAACAGTAGGTGGTTACTGAGCACAGATGTCTTGTAGGGTGAGTCTCCAGGAGAAGGTCTCAAATATAGCCATGGCCTAAAGTATTCAGGGCCCTGAAAACTAGCAGCACCATCTTGAATTCAATCCACCACTCTACAGGCAGCCAACGCAGAGAATGTAATATGATCATGATTAATAAATGCACTGGTAACCAGAATCCATAACTTGCTAATCACAGTTGTTTCTTTTTTGAAAGGAAGAGCATAGATATTTATCTGATAACCAATGACAAATCCACAGAAGGAACCCAGCTATCCCTGTCTCCCTCGTCGAGGTGGTTCATGCACCCGGAGACACTGCTTGTGTCTGTACTTCCGAATATTCCTCTCAAGGTGTACATTTCACTAACAGCACTGGCTTCTCAACACTTTCCAGGCACAATTCATGGTACCGGTTTTGACCTTTAACATCCTAAATGGTCTGGGCCCTGGATATCTGAAAGACCGTCGCCTCCGCCACAACCCCTGCAGTCTGCTGGGAGCAACTTCTTGCAGGTACTGTCTGCTCATCAGATCCATAAGGCAAGGGTCCACCAGAGATGTGTTTTCGGTGGCTGCCTGAGTATTATGGACCTCCCTTCCCCTGGATCTTCATCCAAACCCAAGCATTTTCCAGAAGCAACACAAGACTTTTCTTTTTGGCCAAGTGTTTAGCAGGTGGGGATACGTTTGGGGGATTTTTTTTTACATTTTTATGCACTTTTTTCCTTGTCAGTTTTTGTTCTGTTATTACCCACCCTGCACCTCAGAGGTAGGACAGGATCTACATTTAAATAGAACAAATAAGAACACTGCTTCAAATAGTTGCCTGCTCGTGAACTGAAGGCAATATAGGTTTTTCCATTTCATTGGATTACCTGTGCACCAGCCGCCGCATTCCCTATGAGATTGTTGTTTAGGTTAGCAATCCAGAATGTGCTGACAGCCCTGAAAAAATAATTAAAAAGAAATCCAAAATGATCCCAAGTCATAAAACAAAACAGGAAGGAATATATTTTTAAACGTTGTGCTGGATTTAAGCCACAATGCTTCCACGGATTTTAAAACTCCACACAACCCCTAAATGACACTCTTTGTGGTAAATAAAAGCATCAGCTGATGTCAGTCGTGTTCATTTATGTGGCCCCAGAACATGTTGGAAACGATGACACAAAATCTGTGCTCTGTTAAAAGGCAAACTAAGGAAGCCTGGTGTCACTCCCCCCAAGCATTTTCTGGGAATAAAATTTAAACAGGCTTGGGAAAAGGTTTGAGAAGTGAGCTCTGCTTGTTTTTTAGAAGGTGGAAAGGAGAGGTCTCTGGCTGTCCGTGTGTTTATCATGCAAGAACAAAACAAGGCCCCAGAAAAAGCTGAAAAGAGACCACTGACAATGGAGCAAAGAGACATTATTTTGATCTTTGTCCAAACTGAGCAGAAGGGTAAACAAACGCCAAATCCAGTTACATAACCCCTGTGGTTTATTAGAGCAGACTTCCCTTTCCATTTAATAAAAACTATGTTTTACTGAACTTTTAAAATGCATGGTAAAAATGGCATTTTAAAGCATTTTCTTATTAGTTACACATCATCAAAGGCAAACCATAAAATGTGGCTATTGATCAGAAAACTCTCTAAGGAATACTGAATATTGACAGTTATTTACCCCAATTTTAGATTTTCTTTATACTTGTGTGGTGCTACCCACTAGAGTACCTGCTGGCTGTGATGGGATAAATTAATGTGTGTAAAGTGTTTTGGATAGGCCAGTTAAAGGAGTTTGCAATACATCTACCGACACCCCAAAAGTCATGCGTTGCTTGGTATACTCTCATGACTTGATCCAATAGTGTCAGTGGTTCAAATCTTGCCGTAGCCAGAAACTCACTGGGTAAGCTTGGACCAGTCACTATATTCTCTCAGTTTAACCTACCTCACAGGGTGGTTGGGAGGATTAAACGTTGTGTTTATTAGTTATATGTAAAGCACTCCAAGTGCCATGGTAGGGGGGCGCTATATAAAAATAAAGATTATTCTTAGAAAGATTAAGTAAAATGGTCATAATGACCTTATAGGCCTAGGAAAATTTAAGGCCACCGGACTAAATTCTGGTTGCATGTGCAACACCAGGTATAATCAGGGACCCATGCAGCGAACATGGGTCCCTGGACCTTATAATATACTGTCATTCTCAGGGCACGACACTGCCATAAGCACAGCAAGCTCTAATTTCCACTAATCTTCACATTCCCGCTGAATTCTGTATGAAGTAATGCCTAATTTATTTTAGACCCTGTGGACAAAATTCATCCCGATCATAAGCAGGAGAAAGAACTCACTTTGAATACTTTGAAGTATCTGAGACTCCATGCCAGGTTTGAACCTGGCCCTGTTTGCAGACAGACTTTGTGGCGCCTCCAACCACCCAATTTTAAAAAAATGTAAATGGGTTCATTAAAATTTTAAAATGAGCTACATACATTATCTCTCACTAAAAGCAGAGACAAGTACGGAATTCAGGACAGACACACTGATGCCTATACTTCTGTGTTGGAGATACATCCTTGACTTTCCCTGGCCAAGATGCTTTGTCAAGTAGCTAAAAATTATTTTTAGAAGTCAAATGTTAATCTTCTGATTTAATCCCAACAGTAAATAGTACAGGAAATTTATGAGAGAGAAAATGAACCCCACTTCTAAAGCACTCTAGTTTCACCTTGGTTCCCAAATAAACCCCTTTGAGACTCTTACAGATCAAGTACAAAGATCTATTATACTTCCTGGAGAGCTTACATGCAATCGGTGCTTGGTACAGGAATGTAATTCCCATAGATGTTGCTACGCATTGCAAGGCACATGGCTTCATTGCGGTCTGATGGGAAGATGGTCCCAGGCTTGGTAAGGAGGCCCAAGTTGTGGTAAAACTTGTTTCGTTGTTCCACCCCATTTTCAAGGAAAAAACAATGACCCAAAGTGTCATAACCAATAGTATCTTTCACCTGAACCAATTATACAAAACATGGATTGCATGTTAACAACAGATGGTGCCCATCTTCCCAATTAATAAACGTTGAAACTGTTTAGGCCACAATTACCACCCTGAAACATAGTTTCATATAAAATCCCCAGAACTAATCCCCAAAAAGAGATTACTCAGCAGGAGTAACAGTGGCAGAATCTGACCCTTGCTAAAGCATGCCTCCCAAGAGTCCCTAGTTAGAAGGGATGGTCCCTCTAACTATCCCTCTTTCAAAAATCAGAGTCCCTCTTTCAGGAGAGAAAGACAAATAAAAAAACTAGAATTCAAACTCTTGGTTGCCTCTCAGGAAAAGCATTTGAGAGGACAAAGATGGAATGACAAGAAACTGAGGGGACAATGTGGAGATGATGGAATGGCAAGAAACTGAACAGAAAGATAAGCAAGAGAACTTCTGTCCCACTTTGTGCCCTTGGACTGTTGGGAGGGGCGCGTGTGCATGTAAGTGGGGAGCTTGTTGGCTGAGGTGGGGAGCTTGTTGGCTGAAGGGGGCAGGGCTTGCCTCTGGCTGCTTGAAACATTGGGAAATATGCTAAAAGAGCCTGATCTTGGACCCACCAAAATGTAACTGTCTTATATGGTAATGCACTATTCCTGGCTATTCTCACACGGAGCCATTTCCCAAGAGGAAATTCAGAAAATGTTTTATGCCAAACAACGCTCCCAACTAAACTGTACAGCGTCTCTCTCCTAAATTCTCAGAAACTACAGCTCAACCCTACCCCCCTAATAATCTCTAAACGGGTGGGAATTCCATTCCTCAGTACCCACACTTTTAGGATTAACTCGCATGTACACAGATTCTTCCCTAATACAGATGCGGATTTACCCAGAGGATTTAGCAAGCCGGTTTTGATGCATACTCTTATGAAGACAGATTTAGAAATACTCCAACTGAGAATCCTAAATTGGGCCAGTTAAAACCCCCAGCTATTTGCTACCAAGCGTTAGCTGACAGCTTCAACATCTTATTATTAGAGGTGATTGAGACGCGTTATACAAATATCTAAACGAAAACTTAACTCAATACTTTAAGTGGTATGTGTCAGCATGCTGGGCTGATCCTCTGGCTTTCGGAACCCCCAGTGGCAGCAGTTTCAAGTTATGAGCATGGAGGGAGGGCAGGCAAACAAACCTATTGCTTTCTTCTAGGAACAGTGGAAATGTAAGACTGCATCCATTTCCCCCCCTAGCTTCAGACATTGAAAATACTCTCCAACTGGACTGCAATTGCATGTGGCAGTGATACTAATTTTCTTCGCTATCCATTTTCCCAAGCCAATCAAGCAACTGTTTTTGTGTCTGACTCAATGGCCCTTTGTACACAGATGCCACCCCTCTTGCCCACTTGGGAGGGGCGGGGGCGTCCGTGCAAACGCTGCGGCGGTTGGGTGAGCGTCCGTTTGAACGCCGCGGCTGGTGGGTAGGGGCGTGCTCCTGTGCTCCACTCACCTCCACCCACCGCCCACACATGGAACAACGGGCACCAATGCCGGCTGCTCCATGCGTGGAGATAGGTGGAGGTGGGTGGATGTCCATGGGAACACACACCCACGCACCGCCCGCCCACTGTTCCGCCCACCCATCCCCCCACACACAGTGGCCCATTTGAAAAGGGCCAATGAGATGCCCAGAGATCAATTAACACAGGGTGAAATAACATGCCGACTCTCGGTAAGAAACCGTGTTGAAATCTACCCATTCTGCCTCAGAACATAGCGTTGCTCAATCTAGAGTCACTGAAAACAAGTCAGACAAAGAGTCTACAAGCAGGACCATCCAGGTTTACCAGGTCAAACTGAGCCTCACTGGTTAAGACAGCTGGCAGAGGAGCTTAGCTTAACAATGCCATGTGTCCACGCCAGGCTGCCAAGAATGGGAGGCATCAGACGGCTGTAGAGGAGTCCTTCCTTTTGATGAGCAGACATCGTGCCAAGGTTGCTTTCAAAGCAGCAGCAGGCTGCTAGGGAGCTGTATGCAAACCAAATGCTGCTCTTTTGAAGAAAACAGGGTTTAACTCCATGCTCTGTTAAAGGCCACAGAATTTCAGCGGCATCGTTTGTCACTTCTGGATCTGGCGGTAAATTGCAAATAGGCACTTCAGGAATACATGGAGAGTCAGTCAAAAGCTAGCCATATACGAAGCTTGACTTTCCCCTTAATCAGCATGCTTTGCTCTCGCTTTAACCCTTATACATTGTGCAGAAAAAAAACTGATGTTAATTGTGTCTTGGGGAGTTTTTTTCTGCCCCCATCATCGGCACTGACATTTCTGGAATGTGTAAACTCGCATGAAATATGTTGGGGTTGTTTTTTAAACCCAGGTGAAAGACCTGAAGTTGAAAAAATACTCCATGGCAAAATGTATTGGGATCGTTTTTTGCCACAGGGTTGGCTTTGTTCACACACACACAAAAAAAACAGTTAATGGTAACCAAATTTCCTTTGAGTATATTGTGTACCTGGGTCCAGGTGACAATATCCTAAAAGGGCAAAGTTGGAGAGCCTCTAACTTGCAAGTCTTTGCGAGAAATGAGCACCCGGGGTAGGAAAATACCCCCAGAAAATGTATAAGGGTTAAAAAACCCTCCTTGTAACTAAGCTATGCATGTACCCCTGCAATGTCCTGAGTGTATCCCCATCTCTCCAATCATGTTCCCCCTCCCTTGTCTATCCTATAATCCAAGCCCCATGAGGCAGGAACCTGTCCAGCATCAGGTCCGTTGCCGGCACTATAAGCAGTAACAATAAAATGATGGGTTCCCTCGTCATTTATGACACCTTAAACTACATGGATAACCCTCCTAGCCGAAAACCAGCATTATTTAAAGGTCATTTATATTTGTACTGAGGGGGGGAGGAAATTGGGGTTAAAGGGAGGCGGTCTGAAGGATTATTGTAGGATTGATTATTCTGGATTATACATTCATGAATCGTCAATCTGAACTAAAGATGACTACTCGAAGCAGTGAGATATTAAGAGCAGCATTTCATTATGTGCCTAGGAAAGGAGTCTTTTTCCACTGGAGCTACTGCCCCTTCCAGCATTTCCAATATCAGATAATTGGGATGCTTCTAAACACTGAATTATATATAGCGCAAGCAATACAATATAAGTGACCTTTAGGCACGGCAACATTATACAGTGAGGAATGGAATAGTCTCTGGTTTGCATTATGAGTGGCATGTCCCAGCCTGCTTTTCAGATGTGGCAATCAACTTAAACTGGGCCGCAGCGTTGATTTGCGACATGGGAAAACCCCACAGGTCCTGGCACATGCAAATCACAAATATCTGCAGCGCTTCTCATGTTGCTGACATGCATCCAGCAGCATTCCACAAAACCCTGTATCCCACACCCTGGTTTTGCAGAGATCCTCCAGCCAGTTCGCTCACAGCTGTCATCATAAAGAACCAAAATGAAAACCAAATCCCACTTTATTTGGCTTCCAAATTCGAAGCCCCACAACAGAGTGCCAAAATAATGCTCCGATCTATTCTGGAGTTGTTAATGTCTTAAGGGGCATGATCTTTTCTGAAGTCTCAGGCAAAGAGCTAGCAGATTTCTTTTAAATGCTGGAATGAGATGATTTCTTCTGCAGAGTCACATATAACCTTTCAATGTTTTATTATATAACCTAATCATTGCTTTATGGACCCAAAGCCCTTGCAAATCTATGAGCTGTCCCCTCCAGGGCGAGATTTTACATTTGGATTTCTGGTTTAGCTGACAGATGTGAAATCACACATGCAGCTAGACAGCTCCCTATTGACTAAGCTGTCAAGAAAGCTGTTCCCTCTTAAACTGTTAATAGTGTTCTAATTTTTCACCCTGCAGTTGCCTGTTGCAGAAAATACCATGGAGAACCTCAGGTCAAGGGGCTAAATGTGTCTTGTGGCTAATTTTTATATGGTCCCCAGATCCAGTTCCTACCCCCAAGCACTAAAATAAACTGAGCTCAGGGTAAGGGAACAGAGATGAGGGCATGTACACAAGGATAGGCAACAGACTGATGGAACATATACATGATCTGGACTCTCCTCTCCCTAAGCACACCCCTGCCCCTGGCTTCTATGCAACCTTCAGAGCTCGTATTCATTTTCCAAGCGGCCCCTGGAAGGAAAAAGGTTCCCCATCCCTGCCCTAGATCATCCCCAATAGATGATAATCCAATCCATTTTTAAAAACTTCCAATGATCTGGACTCTCCTCTTTCTGAATGCACCCCTTAAACACACCCAACTTCTCTGTGGCTCTCAGAGCTTGCTTGTACAACCCTGCCATACACGCTTAGTTCTTTACTTTGCAGGCAAAGAGAGGGAAGTACGTTTGGCCATTTGGGGAGATTTTTCAGGGGTTGTATTTATAGTCATCCTGCATTCAAGCAGGATGTTGGACTAGATGATCCTCCACGTCCCTTCCAACTCTAAGATGACTCTAACCTGGCCACCCTCATCCATGCTTTCATCACCTCTAGACTAGACTATGGTAACGCACTCTACGTGGGGCTACCCATGACAACGGCTTGGAGGCTGCAGCTAGTGCAGAATGCGGCGGCCCATCTCTTGGTGGGATTGGGCCGCCGGGAGCCCATAACACCGGTGCTCCATGCTCTGCACTGGCTGCCGATAGCGTTCCGGGCCCGCTTCAACGTGTTGGTTTTGACCTATAAAGCCCTAAACGGTCTTGGCCCTGCCTACTTGTGGGACCGCCTCACCCCCCGGATGTTGGATCGACCCCTGCGGTCATCTGGGGGTGCCCTGCTCAAGGTCCCCCGAGTCTTCCAGGGGGCCACGCAGGAGAGGGCATTCTCGGTGGCTGCGCCACGGATGTGGGACTCCCTTCTGTTGGGGGTGAGGCTGGCCCCGGATCTGTTGGGGGGTGAGGCTGGCCCCGGATCGCCCCTCTTTTCAGAAAAGTTGTAAGACCTGGCTGTTCTGCCCGGCGTTTGGTGGGGGAGAGGGGGAAAGGGGGTGGGGGTGGTGTTAAATATCGTCCTCCTTTTAGCAGTTTTTTAAATGTTTTATATTGGATTTTATTTGTGTTTTTATATTGTAAGCTGCCTCAGGTTGCCTGATGGCAGGAAGGGTGGGGTATTAAATTGAAAAATAAAATAAATAAATAAATATTCTAGGACTCTGTGAAACCAAGAATACAGAAGAACAGCTGATGACCCAACTTATTTGGGGGGGAAGAACAGAGTAACAAATCCTCAAGTACAGGTAGCCTGGTTGTGGACAATGGCCGTTTTCACACGGACACCGCTGCAGGCCTGGTGGCTGGAGATGGTTACAAGCACTGCACCCAGTTCTACCTTGATGTGAAAATGCTCCCCGCGAAAAGGGCAAAAGCAAATCATAAACACGTCCCTGGCAGCAGCTTCATGCCCAGAAGCAGGAATAATCCGCCAGGAAAGGAATGTGCCGGGTCATTGCTAGGGTCACAGCTCACACAGGCACCAACGGGTATAAAGCAGTGAGACCACAGAGATCATCCTATGGGGACGTCCTACAGAGTTCTAAGGTACTTTCTTCCTCATGATCCCCAATGGACGCATGCTTTCTGACCAGGTTTTCTCCACAATGCCCTCAGACAGATTTTGACCCAAAGCCAAATTGCAAAACTCTACTGGCACCAAAGCAGCTCTCTGAGCCCTTCCAGCTCACATTCCTTCCCTTGAGTCTTGTTAATATTTTTTGGATTAACCAGAGATTGCTCCTGGCTTTGAGCACAGCTCTACACGATACCCCTCCTGCAAGGCAACAAGGCCTCTAACGATCGGTCTGTTGCATGAAGACAGGCCATATAGTCATACACTGCCCAGAACAACCGGAGCCAAGAATTCATTGTCTTTGGACATGTCTAATACGACCTTCCTGGGGAGGTCAAGGCCATGCCCCTCGTACAGGTGGGCAGCATGCATTAAGGAAGGGATACACGGGGGTACAGATGCAGCTCCCTGGCTCCCACCTGGCCCCACCTCTTCCAAGCCCTTGGCAGCAGGATCTAACAGCTCTGTCACTCCCTCTCCAGCCCTCTCCAAGGCAGGCTTAGCCTCCCCAAGCCAACCGCCTACTTATGTGATATTTCTTTCAAGTGACATGATGCCCATGTCCATTCTGAATTTAAGACCAACTAGTTTTGGTCACCAAGACAATGGGCTCAATCCCAAGCCCTGCAGATCCCACACAGAGGCGCACGCAAACTGCACGGATCCTCATTGTGGGCACACTGTGCCCCACGGAAACCACATGCATGCACACGCACAGAATCCACAGGGCATGGGATTGCAGGCAATAAATGAAGGGGGGGGGAAGAGTCCAAGTGCTTCCCAGATTAAACTGCATTACATTAAAAAGTGGCCCTATGCTGCATAAACATGTAACATTCAACAAATGCATTGTGCAAAGGAAGAGTTTGATGTCAATAAAGCGGATTGCCTACCAGAAGGCCGTGAGTTCCATGTAGAACACCACACCTAGAGAAACAGTGATGGATGGCCAGATTGTCAAGGTATGTAGGGGGGCTGTATCCTCCCCTCTCATCCACGTCTCCAGTCAGGTGAAAATGCACAGGATAGCTGCCCAGTATCTGTTGGCCCATGTTTTTTAACTCCACGCTTGCCATGTGGACCGAGCTGAAATCCCTTTGGATCTATCGAGACAAACATACACCTAAGAATCTGTAGCACAAACATGCAACAGCAAAAATATATGCATACATTTCAAATAGGAAACATTTGCATTAGTTACTAAAGAGCCTGTTCTGTAAGGAGTCGAGTGGTCTCGATGGATTTGATTGGAAATAGAAGGGGCTCGGCCCTCTCCCGGAGGACTGAGCACCCTTCCAGAGGCCTCAGCTACAGGCAGGATGACTGGACCCAAAGGCTGGTTAGTCAGTGCTTACGTAGGGTAAAGACGTAGGTCATACGTACTTACGTAGTCTAAAGACATAGGTCATAACATCCAACACATCAAAAGAGCAATGATATCCAAAATTAATAGCAATAGAACATTTATAGAATTTACGGCTGGCAAAATATACATCAATAGGTAAAAAAAGACGTGAGAGCAGCCTGCTGCAGTCCGCTTTGTACCCAACCTTGCCTGCACATCTGTGCAGGCACCACCAGATGTTGGCCCAGGATTGCCCTGGGCCGTGTTGGTGACTAGCCCGACCTGTGACCTCAGAGGTTTCCCTCTGAGCCCAGGCTAAGGCCTGCCTGACAGAGCCAAACCGCCCAGGCTATCGCGTCTGTTAGCAAGCTGCCAATCCAGCCCAGGGCTGCCATGGCCATCATTGGCCACCACAGCTGCCCGTCATGGTGAGGGACAGGGCGCTGGGCACAGCATGTTCGTACTTCTCCCCGCCCTCCCAGGCCACATGCACTTTTGTTCAGTGGCCCAGACCAGACCGTGCCCACTGCAGTTTCCCTCCTGGGCCAGATCAGGCCGCTGCCATGTGGCCGTCACGTGAATTTTTACCCTACGTAAGCACTGCCTAACCAGGGGGGAGGAACTTTTTCTTTCCCGTGGACTACTCTGAAAGTTAGTCCAAGCTTTGTGGGCTGGATAGGAGTTGGGGTGAGGGTGATTACGCTCAGAATGAAGAAAGGAAGGGGAAGGCCCAGTTCATGCCTTCCACTCTCCTTGAGTGCATGCCTTCATCTCTGTTCCCTTCTCCATGAGTGCACTTCTTCAGCACCGGAGGGTAGAGGCTGGATCCATGGGTCAAATCCAGAAACTGGAAATGGGCCAGTAAAACAACCAAAAACACCCAAAGGTTGGATTTGGCCCATGGGCTGGAGGTTCCCCGCCACTGAACTAAAGACACAAATATTACTGCCACCAGAAAAGCCATCCTATTGTTTATGATACAAGGAACAGGCTGCATTTCCTGTGAGTGACATCCTAAATAAAAAGGGCATTGGGTCACACCATCAGCTGGTATAATCAGTCATAGCATCCTTGACTGCATCAATCTGAACCAAAATTATTCTGATGCTCCTCCACTGAGCAGCTCAGATGAACATCACTAAGGATCTTGCCTTTGAGGAAAAAACAAACACAACCCCGGTTTCATAGGTTTTTAAAACTATAGTAGCGCAGACTGAGAGTCAGCTGTGGCTAGGCAAGCACTGCCGCATGCCACACCTCAAGGACAGGTGCATTCTCTGCATTCTGGGAAGCACGGGGGTTGCCCCCTATTGCTACTGCTCAGGCAGCAGCATGCTGAAAGGGAAGAGGGCCATGACCCTATGCCCACCTCCACATGGATCTGATAAGAGTACTGGGAAAAGAACCTGCTCCATAGAGTATTATTTCATTTTAGTTATTTATTTATTACATTTTTATCCTGTCCTCTCCAAGTACTCAGGGCAGCTTACAACATAAGAAATATAAAATACAATCATATACATTTAAAATCCCTTAAAACTCACATCATCCCAGCCACCTCCCCACCAACCGGCCACCAAACCTCATCCCCAAACTCCTCCATCCAAGCCCACCCTATTCCTGCCCGCCAAACGCCCGGCCAATGCTTGCCTGTGTCTCCGGGAGAATGCAATCTCACGGCTGCTTTTCCTGCAGCCCTATATTGTATCAGGACTTACAAGTGACAATTCAGCCCAGAAAAGGGGAGAAGCATATTTTGTTTTAGAAGTGGACAAGGAGGTGTATATTCATTTTGGATCCAGCTTTAGCAGTTTTGCTCAGGGTTACCGTGATAACGTATGGCTCACGTGCAAAGAAGAGATCTAGCCAGAGCTCTGTGTAGTTCTGCAAAAATAATTTCCAAATTCTGTGACCAGAAAACCGAAATCATGCAAGCAGAAAACCTAAATTCTGGATGCAATCCGCATTTGTCTAATAGTAGTAATGCATGCTTTGATGTGGGCAGGCAGGCAGACAGATTAGCAGTTTGTGAAAAAGATTCTCCCACCCAAGGGAGTGCCCCCATCAGGCTTGTACTGCCTAAGGAAGAATGGCTCAGCACAGCAGCTTCTGCAGGCAAGGGGGCAGGGGGTTCCAGGCAAGTTTCATGCACACAGAGGCAGCTGCCATTCAGGGATCCCAGACATCTTTACAGGTGCTTGGACCAGTTGTAAAATGCCAATTGTCTCTGAATAGCAGATGACTCTATACAAGGTTTGTTTTGAAACCACCTCTGCCTGAAAAGCTGGTGGGTCAGGGTCACTCTCCCTTAGGCAATGCAAGCCGGATGCTGAAAAATTCTTACACAGAGGAACATCCCAAATCACTAATCTGTCTGCCTGCCACATCAAAGAGAGTTCTGTGCATGTTCAGGAAGCTAATACTGAACAAATGAGGACTGCACCTGTTAAGAACATTAGTCGTGCCATACTGAGTCAGACCAATGGTCCATCAAGCCCAGCATCCTATCCACGGACAGTGGCCAATCTCGATCGCATGGGAGAAGAATCAACAGTCACAATGGGCAATCCATTCCCCGTTGTTCACTCCCAGCTCCTGACAGTAAGAAGTTCACCCCGTAAACTACTTGGTTAATAACCATTAATGGACCTACTCTCTAAGAACTTATCCAGTCCTTTTTTAAACCCAGCTCTACTACTGTCCTTGACAACATCCTCTGGCAACAAATTCCATACGTTAATTATGCATTGAGTGAAAAAGTACTTCCTTTTATTTGTTTTAAATCTGCCAGCAGCTAGTTTCATGGAGTGTCCCCTAGTTCTAGTACTATTGGAGAGGGTAAATAACCGTTCCCTATCTACTCATTCCATACCACTCAAGATTTTATAAACCTCTATCATGTCTCTTCTCAGTCTTCTCTTCTCTAAGCTGAAGAGACCCAGCTTGTCAAGCCTCTTTGTACGGAAGCCGTTCTATACCCTTTATCATTCTTGTTGCCCTTCTCTGTACCTTTTGTAGTTCAGCTATGGCCTTTTTCACGCAGACACTCTAACACCGATAAAATGGGTGTTACATTTTATTATACATGCTGCAGGGCACCCATAGAGCACACCTGCAGCCCTGCAACATGTATAATAAAATGTAACACCCATTTTATCGGTGTTTGAGTGTCTGTGTGAAAAGGGCCTATGGGTTTTTTTGAGATGACATGACCAGAACTGTACACAATATTCCAGGTGTGGTCACACCATTGATTTGTACGTATTTAAAGACAAGGTGGGTTAAGGTGAAACAATGGTCAATAGCTGATCGCCCAGCTCTGAAGCCAGCTTGTTCCTCAATGAAAATTTTATTAGCTAAGGCCCAACTTTCAAGCTTTTCTAGCAAATATTTTGCATACAATTTAGCTACTATATCAATGAAGCTAACAGGCCTGTAATTTGTGGACATATTACAATCCCCCTTTTATAAATAGGGACTGTGATACTCAGATTCCACCCACTGGGTATACGGCCTGTCTGATTTATGTAATTCAATAGCTTGGCTATAATTGGAGCTCATCAATTAACATTTCCTCAGAGGAGTTCACCTGATAGACAGTCTCCTCTGGGGGCTTTACTAATGGGCAGTTGCAAGATCAAACACTCAATTTGAGCTTCAACTACCAATGGCCAGGCAGGTAAAGGAGACATATTGATAGGATTTAGTATATTAAAACCACTGCCAAGGACTGTATTAAAAATTGAGCCAAAATGTCACTGCCATGCGGCACTTGTGATATTTAGTGGAGAGGAAAATTGTGATTTCCTGGGAACCTAAATTCGCTAGTTTCCAGAACATAACACGATCCTTATGCTCCAGGCAACTTTTAAATAAGACCACAAGTGGTACTGGTGAGCGGACTTGTCAGTCTTTATAAATTTCCCCTTCCAGCCTTATTTATAATCTTTTTAAATGATTGGCATTCTTGATCGAATGAGACCGGCTCTACTGATCCTGATTTTGGTAGGGTATGTAACAAAACTAATTCCTTAATCAGCATCGTGATGTGAGCAAAAAGGCTCAGCAAGCCTTCCGTATCAGAGTTCCTCTCTAGGAAAGAATCTCTGAGTGTGGCCATCAAAGTGGAAGTTAATCAATCTTGTACTTGCTTGGCTATCTTATCGCCCTGAAATGGGATTAACTCAGAGATGGGCAGCACAATCCTCAAACTGACTCTCTCTAGCCCTAGCCTTTGGCACCTGTGCAAGTCCAGTTTAGTTCAGTGGGATTTGCACGGGTGCCAAAAGCGGTTGCCAGCACTAAACTGTTAGAGGATTAAGCGGTCTCCCAAGTTCTATTTTGTTTCAGCATTTCACATCACACGTCTCTTAGGCATTTTTAAAATTTTACCAGTATTCATTTTTTAAAAAACGACTTACTTGAATCTGCCCTCCAAACGTGTCAAACTTGAAAAACTGGCAATGGTTTCCCCCATTACAAGAATCCTCCATTTCTCCTTGAATAAGTATATTTCTAGTCAGGAGACCAACTTCTGCCCTCATGTCAATGCCATCTACAACGTCCCCAGTATGAAGATAAAGTGGACTCCCTGTTAAAAGGAGAATGCTTTCGATTTAGCCAAATGTAATAACTTCTTACATAAAACACAGCTTTAAACTAATACACATTTTTTATTTTTTCAAGTGCAGTCACTTTTTCCTTAGCACAAACTTCCAGGTGTTTTTACGAATTCTGCACTGAAGGAGGATTCCTGTAGGTGCCCAGAGCCTCCACTGGCTTCAATAAGAGATAGGGGTGACCAAAGCTTCTCAGGACCCTTCCAACACCTAGAGAGGTGACCAGTACCAATGACTTAAATAGGATTTCTCTCATTCATAAACGTAAGAGCCAAAGTATTTCCAAAATGGATGCCTGATTTTTATTAACCCTGCTTTACTCCTGTACCCTCACCTGCCCACAAGTCTCTTGCTCCTCAAAACCTATTTTCCCCTTCTCCCTTCTTGTCCCCTATGCCTGGAACTCCCTCCCTGAATGCATTTGCTCTGCTCCCTCTCTCCCAACCTTCAAATCCCTCCTGAAAACCTACCTCTTCCATGACACTTTCCCTAGCAATTCATCCCCACAGGCTGCTCAGATTTATTCAGGTCCCCTTCTCTTGTGTAAGTAAGCTAAGCACATGCACCTGCAATCTTATGAATGTATCCCTGTCTCTCCCTTTCTTCCTCTCTCCCTTGTCTCCCTTCCTTTGTCTTTCCTAGATTGTCAACCCCTTGGGTACCTGTCTAATTAATGAGCATACAGTGCAAGGTACATTGCTGGCACAATATAAATAACATTTTTTTATTTATTCACATTTTTATCCCACCTCTCCCCTAAGGTCAATGCTAGCCTCCTAAGGGGTTTTCATGGTTGAAACAGGTGTGAGGTTGAGCGGTCATTCAGAAGGAAGAGGAAGAGTGGAGATGAAAACCAAGAACAGAAATATATATGCCTAAGAATAGTTTTAAAAGCTATTTCATACCGTTAATCTTCACTTGGTTGCTTTTGCATTCAGGGCAAGGAACGAGGTTAAATTCTTCAGCTTGATGCATGGAATAATCAGTACTAGCAAGGACTATTCTATCACCAGATAACCAACTAGTAACCTCATCTGCTAAATTCAAAATTATGCCTTGAGACACTTCCACTTTAAATCCATGACGAGGTACCCCTGAAAAAAGGAATATCAAGGGATCAGTTAGGTTATTATTTTTCTTTCAGCTGCATGACTGCATCATGTGCATTTAACTAGAGAGAGACCATCTACTTCATTTTAGCTAAATAATTTTGGGTGTCAGATCCGATTACGGAGCACATAGACTTTCCCTCCCACAATTATTAAGACATAAGATTATCGGCATTGTGGTTGGTTTGTTTTTTAGAAAATATAACCAAATGTTGCTATATTACTCTAAAACAATTTTAGTGACAGCAAAAGAAATTGACAACTTAAGTAAAGAATTGTACAAGGACACCGAACCTTTTATCCATCCACTGAAAACAGAGACTCTAAAACTGATGCCATCACAGGTCTGAAAATCTCTTCCTGCTATTGCTAGACTGGTGGTTCCATTCCCTTGATACTGTTTTCTATCTTCTGTGGTTGAAAACTGATCGCCTCCAAGGATCCCAACCAGAGCCCAGGGCTGCCTGAGTAAGACCAAGAACAGGTTGATCGTGTCAACAGAAATACACCCAGTCTTCAAGCATCCTTTCCACACCCAGAGTCAGGGTTACAGAAAGCTTTTCTTGGTGTGCCAGTCACACCAAGGTTAATGCTTTCCTCAAAGCATTAATCACGGTTAATCATGGTTCCTCAAAGCATTAGCAAGGTTAATGCTTTCCTCAAAGCATTAACACAAAAAGTGTTACAGAAACAACAATTTGAATGTATCAACTTATTGTTTTATTTTTGATATATTATGCTCACCTAGGCTCACGGGGTTTTCACAAACTCAAGTGAACATGGGTCCCCATGTGGGGAGGCATTTTATATTGGAGCCAAGGCAGTGGAGCTATAGTTAAGGCATGTTGAACACGCTGTTAAAAAATCACAAACATTCTAATCCTTATAATAACTGTATTTGTTTCAGGGCTATTGCTCTTTAAAAGCTATACTGATGAGAGGTCAAAAGCCCCTCTCGGACAGGACGGAGTTCCTGTTACAATCTGGAGGCGATAGCTGTCAGCTGTTAGGAAGGGAGCCCAGGAGCTGTCCATGGTGGCACTACAGGTTTCTAGCAAGTCCTTTCGGATGCATTGCTGCCACATATGAAATAACAAACGCTCAGCTCTGGAACACACACACTCCCTAGTGCTGAGAGACATGATGTTCATGAACTTATCGAAAAAAGAGGGGAGGAATCTCACCCTGGAACCATAAATACTAGATCTAGCTCAATATCACGGTGGATACCATATCCTAGTCCTGAACGCATGCATAATCAGCTGACTTGGGAGTTCCTGCATTTTACGTGCTACTCACAGAAGTTTTATTTATTTCATTTATTTTTTTATAAATAAAATTTATTTTATTTTAAATAAATTTAAACAGCCCTCCCTATTTAAAAGGGAGGACTATGGGTAAGGGTGTAATCCTGATTAAACTTCTATTGGGGTCAGGATGGCAGCCTAAGAGAGAGGATTATTATTACTGCTGATCTAAAAGGCCTGGCATCAAAGCAAATCAGAGACAGACACCTTTTTCCACACCCCCAAAATCTTACCTGTACCCCAGATGCATGATATATTTGCTGTGCAGGAGTTCCTTGAGGAGGAGACGGGTCTCCAGAACCAAGCTCTTTGCTGCAGAATCCCCGACTGCAGCTGCCACCACTCTGCCTGGAGTTTGATTAGCCAAGAAGTCCCTTAGCCTCCTGCTTTCCTCCACAAGCAGGTGGGTGTCAAAGCGGTCAGCAGCCAACACCTGGGCTGTGTTGGAGTCAATGATGCAGATGTTGAGGCCACGGTTGCTCCAGTGCTTCTCAGACTTGTAGGGTCCGTATCGGAGCCCCCCCAGATACAAGGTTTTATCCAGGAGGGTCCAAGAGCGAGCCTGCCGGCCGTGTAATTCCAGGGTCCCACCTCTGTCCACTCCCAGGAATTTCTTTCCGTAGTTCTCCACGTCAGTGCCTTCCGTAACCTTGCCGTAAAGCGAGATGGTGGCCTTAGAGCTGTATGGGCACTCCTCGGAACCAATGTGCAGCTCCCCACCATTTTTAATAAGGATGTGGCGCGCTCTCAAGGTGATGGGTTGCTGCTGTTGATCTGCAAATACTAATATACCTGGGAGGAAAGGGAAGAGATCTGCTTGCTCAGACCCATAGCCCAATTACACAGCCGTTCTGCAAGCATTTTCCTATTATCCTGAGCCCACGGTAGCATAATGGACCAAATACAAACAGCTGCATAGGCGGCTAGTCATTTGCAAACGACTGATGCCACTACCCCAGTATCCAGGAAACGTTAGGATCTGGGAGCCTGTCTTTCCTATCTGCCTTGTAAAATAGTCTGGAACCCTGCATTCCCTGGCTGTTCAAGAATCCCAAATCGAAATGCACAGAGACTTTGGAAGGATGCTTTGAACTGGGTAGCTGAGTGTGTGTGTGTGTGTAATGTTACCAGCATCCTGGGTGTTCTCTTTGGGAAGCAGATTTCCTCCTCAGGCAGCAAGGGGCTTCCTATGGGGCGGATGGCAGGTGTTTGGTCTCTTCTGAATGGACAACAGAACACTAGCCTTCTCATTATATGGCTAGTAACCTTTCCCCTGGAGGATGGATCCCAAGCCTGAAGCAGGTCCCCACGCTGAGGGTCGCTGCGATTTAGGGAACAGTCACTTACCTCCGTCCTGGATGAGCAGCGAGTGGAAGGTAGCGGAGCTCTCCAGCCTCAGGGCCACCCCTTGGCCGATGATCGCTGAGCGGCTGCTGTCGTGCCCGGGATGCCACGGGGTCAGGTTAGGGGCAAGCTCCGGGCAGGTACCTGGAACACAGAGACTGGCCTTTTCAGTGCAGCTTTGCCTGCTCCCCTCCCTCAGCAGCCGGGATCAAATTAGTGTGCAAAGGCGAGAGGATACCAACCTGTTGCGCTGCAGCCGAGCGAGCCGCTGACTTCCCAAGGGGGACGCCGCATCCTAGCGGACGGAGTTGAAGGAGACGCACCAGCCGCTCTCGGTCACAGTAGCTTCCCCATCTGCCCTAGCAGCAGATGCGGCCCCTTGAGCCTAGAGCAGCAAGCTACCCCGCGCGGTCCGAGGCGCCGGCACGTGGCGCCCCGCTGCCCCCAAACCCGGGAAGGCGCAAACCTGTGGAAGCAAAAGTGAGCTTCGGCTCCCCACGTGGGCTGCCCCGATCTCCTCCCCACGTGGGCTGCAGCAGAGTCCGGGCTGTGCAGAGCGCCCCCAGCAGCCGGCCCGCACCGCACAACAAACTTTCCCCACAATCACAATGCAACAACCCGAGCGCAGCCTCGATTCCCCGGCGGCGGCGGCGGCGGCTCCACACAATGGCTTGTGCCTGCCAGACTCTCTTACCTAATAAGCCACCAACTTTTCCTTAGCCTCCCTTCTCCGCGTTAAGGAGCCGCTGATCTCCCCTTGGCACCAGGATGGGGGACACACACAGGCGCGTTCTCCGGAGGGAGGAAAAGGCTGCCTTGTCTGCTCCAGCTCGGCGCTCTCGGCTCCCTATTTATAGTCTAATCTTCCAGCCTCTGACTCTGCCCGTACTGTTTACACCAGCTGAGCGGCTGGCTCCTCCCAAGCCCGTGACGCCTCACTGGACATCCCACACGGCTCCCCCAGCCGCTGAGAGGCAAGAGCCGAGGCGAGCTCCCACATGCAGCCTCCAACGGCCTCCTCCTCCCGGCTTTGGCAGAGCCCCGGGAAGCCAGCGCGCCTGGAACACTTTTACGCACGCACGGCCCTACCTGTCAGGCAGCAGCTGGATAAAAAGGCATGTGGGGAGCGAGAATACACATCTGGATTGTGCCCAGGTCAAACTAGTGCCAGCTGCAGCCTCCGCTACTCCCCTCCAGGGAAGAAAGTGAACGCACCAGCAGGATGTTAACAGTAAAGACCGCGATCCCCAAACCACTTATCCCGGAGAGTGGCTTGGGGAGCGCGGCCAAGGACCGTAAGAATGGGGCAGCACTGTCACTGTCAACCGTCCTCTCCAAGCGTTTCCGCTCTAGGGGCTGCTTGATCTAGGGGGGGTGCGACCTTTTAGCTTGGAGGTCTGTCGCTAGAGGGGGGGTAAGAGCCACCTGAAGCCGAAGCACACCGGCTGGGAAGCCCCAGTGTCTCCCGATCTCATGCTGAGAGAGATGCATCCCCTGCGCCATTTGGAGAGGTCAGATTGGAGCCGGGCATAGGTGCGCAAGGGGCCCTAGCTGGAGATGGCTAGGGTTGATGGCACTGGTCAGCTACTCTGTCCTAAACCGGCCTTTTCCCTGGGACTCAGCGGCGGATTGGGTTCAAGAGAAGTTGCATGTTACTCAGGCACCCGCGAAGAGCCACAAATCGGGCTAAAATGAATGGCAGCTAGTCTCTCAGCCAGGTCCCCGACACACACACACATCGTGGTGCCATTTATTTCAACGGTCTTTGAATCGGACCCAGAAAGTCACATC
The DNA here is from genome assembly GCA_003113815.1 of Sphenodon punctatus. Classification (NCBI taxonomy): domain Eukaryota; kingdom Metazoa; phylum Chordata; class Lepidosauria; order Sphenodontia; family Sphenodontidae; genus Sphenodon; species Sphenodon punctatus. Next base: position 12,462,227 of record QEPC01014402.1, on the reverse strand, counting down.
CACATGCCAGGGCTTTCCTGTACGCCAGCTGACAGCGTTTAAAACACAGCAGAATCCAGTGCTTCACGGGGGGGGGGCGGGGGAACAGGCCCAGATTTGTGGCCAACGAACCCCTAAATCGCCCCCTCCCCACATTCCACCACCCCCCCCCCCAGCATGGCCAAAACTTTCCAGCCCAAAAGCAGCTGGAAGCCTGCAGGGAGGCGAAGCAGATATACTCGCTCCACAGGGCCCCGGGCAACAGAGAAAAAGGCTAGAACGGCGCCTCCCTGTCCAGAGCCCCTTGTGCAGCTATCCCCAAGGCGCATCCCACGCTGTGCTATTGGGCCTGCACTTTCAGTCTCAGAAACGGATCTTCCCGCCGGGGCTGTCTGCACTCATGGTAGTAATCAGCAGGTACTGACAGGCCACTCATGAGGACAGATTGCCTGCCAGGTAGATAACGTTTGGAGAGGGACGTATTCCAGTGGGGTCTCATATTAGGACAGACCAGAGAGAAGGAGCAGCGTGTTCATTTTAAAGGATCCCACTTAGCCCTATCTAGAAGCAAAGGGAATGACATTTCTAAGCGCAGCAACAGTTGAACATGGACAGGGAGAGAATGAGAATTATCTTCTCCATTTTAATACATCATAAAGTGGTTAAAAATCTCAAGGGTGATGACGACCCCATTATCTTTGTTATTTGATCTGTTCATTTATTGATCAGACGGGTTCGGTACCCCTGGGGCTTAAAAAGTCATTCATTTAGCATCTGATTTCTAATCGCTTCTTTTTGTTGCTATGGTCTATAAAACGCGGTGCAAGTTAGAATTCTGCAGGATCAGCACTCAGAGAGGCTTGAAAGACAGAGCTATACGCACAGGAGGCTTATTACTGGGAGGTCTCTTTAATGGGAGGAGAAAAAGTAAAGTAAATGATAAAAAAAATAATATTATTTGGGAGAAACTTTGGGCTTCCTGAAGTCACAGGCAAAACTCCCATTGACTTCAATGGAGCCAGCATTTAATAATTTTGCACCTAACTCAAGCACTTAAAATGTTTGTTGATCTCTATTCCTATCATAAATGTGCAGAATCTCTGGCACTAAATAACTAGACATTCTTATGTGTCCACAGTCGCAAATTTCAGCAGTGGAAGGAAAGGTTTACCCCACTCTCCGATACAGCTCTAGCTCTCTTGTGCCTCTTTAACTATAGATTTGTTTATTTTTTAAAGGCTGATAATCCATATTCCGACTTGTGTTTACTCTCTTGTAATACATGAACACTTGGGCTAGAGGTCTTGTTTCATTCCCAATTAAAAGCCCCAGCCTACACTCTCTCCTTAGATCCCTATGCAGCAATCAGGCCGATTTCCCTTGATGTCAAGTGGGACATTTGTTTAAATCTCTGCCTTTATATATTTTTATCTCAGTGCCTACAATGGTCTCTAAAATCATTACATTACTTAAGCAGCTCCTCAAAAATCTTTTTCTAGGGTGTCAGAAACAACCTACTAGAGACATTGGGTGTTTTTAGACATGACGTTAACCCCAGTTTAGCCACACTTAAACATTTCTTATGCATGTTGCAGGGCTGCATAGGGCACCAATACAGCCCTGCAACATGCATAAGAAAAGTTCAAGTGTGGTTAAACTGGGGTTGGCGTCATGTCTGAAAACACCCATTGTAGTTTGAGTCTTTCCCTGACCAAAACCCCCCTCACAAAAAAAGGAATATTTCCATGCTTTGCTGAGAATCCATTTGGGGGACATTGGGTGAAAACAGACATGACGCTAACCACCCTTTAACCACCCTTGGTGGTTATTTATTCATGTTGTAGGGCTGTATTGGTGCCTTATGCAGCCCTGAAACATGCATAAATGACCACCAAGGGTGGTTTAAGGGTGGTTAGCGTCATGTCTGTTTTCACCCATTGTTGCTTCCTTGAGATCTGATGCCAAAGGGACAAAACGATACTGGTTGCATCTCGTGACTTCATCCCAAGATCATCATTCCTATTTTCTGTATGAACTCCAGAGTGAAATCTATGCAACACTGGGTGTTTTTAGACAGACAGCTGCCCCGCCTCTGTTCTGCCTCACCCCCAGGTCTGTTTAAAGGCTGCTCACCCGGGGGTGAGCTGGAGCAGAGGCCAGGCAGACTGTCCATGCTCCGGAACATCTTGCAACACCACAAACAGAGCAAGCCTCCCAAACCCAGACCACCAGCCGGGGGTGGAACAGGGATCCGTCTACTCAGTGGAAGGGCCGCTGCAGTTCTGCTTCAGGGGCCAAATGAAGCCCATCTACAAGTTTTGTATGTGGCCCCTTTCCAGTTCTTGGATCTGGCCCTTGGATGCAGTTTCCATCTCCAACCACGATAAGGGAGCAAAGATAGGGCATTGCCCAATGCCCACAAGGATACGGGACAGATCCAAGGTATAAATCCATGATCCAGGGACTCCTTTTCTTGACTGCACCCCTTAAGCACCTCTACTTGCACGTGACCCTCAGAGCTTATACAAATGTTGAAAGCAGCCCCAACAACGGAAAAGGTCCCCCTCCCCGCCTTAAAGCCAATGGGGCCTGAGCCATGGACTGCAATGGGTGGAGGATTGGGCCCTTGATTGAAAAAACAAGCATCTTTAATCCCAGGACATTTTCAGTTCTGCCAAATATTCTCCCACTTGCACGCAGGAAGACAGTTAATGTTCTCCCACCTGCACGCAGGAAGACATCTATGGTTGAAATCCCAAATCACTTCCTTTGGAGTAGTCCCATTGAAACCCCCAGGGAGTAAGTGGTTTGCAGATCCTGGCCTGCTAAAACAGCTAAGCTGAATACTATTTTCTAGGGGAAAGATTTCATTTGACAGTTCCTGATCTTTATTTAGAGGCTAACGTTTCACCCCAGTAAAAATAAAATTGGTCACTCTTTCCCAATATGCCACCTAATACTAGAAAATATTATTCCTAAAATTAGGCAATTTTTATCACTCACCCTGTTGCAATAAGTGTCACAGTTTGTAAGTAACAACTGGAGTGACTGGAATCTAGTGAGATCTCATTTAAATGAAAATGACAAAAAAACAGCTTAGTCATCATTGTAGAGAAAACTTGAGTAATGAATGAGTTAGGTCCCCAGGATGCTCTTCCTTACCCTCTTGCAATAGATACACAGGAATTCACAACGGGATAAAGGAATGGTACCTCCCCTTGAAGAAAGCTCTTTCCTCCCTGGTCCACTCCCTCTATGAATAGTATCCTGTTTCCATACGCCTGCCCAGGGAGAGGAAGGAAATGGGGTCACTTTTCACTTTACAGTAAGTAGTTCCCACAGAATGGCATGAATAGAAACACCTTTTTAGAGCTGTTTTTCCTTCTGCAAACACAACCTAATCAAAGCCCTTCTAGTTCAAATAAAAGCAAGGCAATCTGGATTGTTTCTAAACATACACATTATGTGCATATGCAAATCATATAAACATTAAGGGTTGGGACGACATTATATTAAATAGAGCTGGTGTACCCTGGTGGGTTCCCACCTGAATATGTGGGACACCAAGGTTAAAATTCTGTTTTATAGATAACTTATTGGGAATGGCCTTGGGGAAGTCAGTATTTCTCAGCCTCAGTTTCACATCTGTAAAATGGGAATAATAATAACCTACCTTACGGGATTGCTATGAACGGTAAACCAGATAAGGGTTGTAAAGCATTTTGAACACTGAAAATACTATAGAAATGAATAATAATACATATGTATACAACCACCACCACCCACCCAACCCCATAAGCTATAGAGGGAACTAGACATGGATGAGAAAGAGATTTAGGGTGCAATCAGATGAGCTCCAGGGGCTCGATCCCCACGCAGCCCCGCGGTGTACAAGCACAGCTGCCACACTGCAGGGTCAGCATGGGGAGCTGAGCACACGGTTACGGGGAAGCCAGGCCAGCCGGCGGCTGATGCTGGAACTGCCGCGATGGCTGGGGCAAGCTGCAGTGCCGGCCAGGGCACCCGGCTCTGCTCTGCCTTCCTCCCTTGGTTCGACCAAAATCCCACCCCCAGCCATGACATAGCCGCAGGCAACAGGAGACAGCGGCCACTGCTCACAGCCCCACTGCAAATTCATCGTCCGGCGGGGCAACAGGAGCCTGACCACACAAGCTCCCCACCATCCTGGGCAGCTTTACCCCCTGTGGGGGTAAGACTGCTCTGCAACACATCCTCAACATTTTTCTGAGGGCACATCTGGCAACCCTTGGGTTACACGCTGCACTGGACTGCATGGCCCGGCTGCCCAGCAAGGGGTAAGGCTACCCAAGGGGTGGTAGCCTCCCCACTCCATCTCGTGTAGCCTCACCTGTAGTGTCTGACCTCTCCATTTCCTTAAATTTTACAATATTCCCCCCACCCTCGTTTTTCAGATGCCAAATCAGAAGGGCTAACTAAGGGTTTACCAGATAGGGATGGTAACTGAGATTTGTACAATTCTGATTTTAAATTCTGCCAACAGGGGTCGCCATTGCACACGGATCTCATTGCTAATGCCTTTTTGGTTGCTCTCTCCAGAGCCCTTTGCCTGAACGATGCAGGCTTAAATCTCATTACGGGTTTTGCGCTCAATTAACTGCATGCTGAAGCCACTAAAAATGGGTTGCTTGCCACAGCAGGCAGTTGCGGTTAGGCTGGCTCAAAGAAGAAATCAAATATATGGCCATTCATGATATTTTACAGGCAACCAGGTGGAAGCATCAAAAAGATGGTTCAGGAGAGTTCAGTTCATAATGCTGCCTTATTAATGAGACATCGTCCCCTGAAAATAAATACCATGATTCTCCACCTTATGCGCGATAATTCATTAGAATACTACCGTTTTTCAGTGGTACTCCTCCCCAGATGAAAGCACTATTAAATATTCTGTGCTGCCTTTTTTTTTTCCCCTTACACAAAACTATATTAGCATCTTCCTATCACCAAATAAATTGATCTCACTCTTGAATTAAAATACATCAGAATGCCTCTACCTGTCCCGATCTACTTCCTGCGGAGGTACGTTGTGAAGCGTGCACTTCGGATTCCTGTTCTTAGTACAGGGTTCGGGCTCCCGCTGTACAGAGTGCTGCTGCCTACACAAAAGAGTTTTCCTGGTGGTCTTTGAGTCAGTCTTCAAAAACAGCGTTTCACAGTCAATTCAGGAAATTGCCTATGGCCTTAGGTCAGTGCTGGATACAGGAATGTTGGGGCCTTGTGCCAAATGATCGTATGGGCGCCCTCCTACGCTTGATGGACTCACCCATTCGAAAAAAGGAAGATGTTACCATCATTAATTTTGTATGTTTAGTTAACAAAACATCCTCTTCAGGGACTGAGGCTCCTTGCACTGTGGGTCTGTATGTTATAGATACGTTGTTATTTCTAGTTTGTTCATAGGCTCCATGAGCCTTTTTCTGAATTGCTGAAGGCTCTCCATACAGGGTTGGCCATAAGCCAGTCCAGTAGGGGTCATGGCCTTGGGCCCCCCACTTGGAGGGGCCTCCAGGGGCGTAGCTAGGGTGGAATGGGCCCCTGGCCAAGATGTCAAGATGCCCCTCCCCCCCCTTGTCCCCTTTTGCCACTGGCGGGCCAGCCTGGGGACGCTGCCCGGCTCGCATGCATGCTAATTCACTTTAAAGGCGCTTTTGCCCTTCCTCAAAATGGAGGTTGTCTGTGCTCACTGCACCCTCCGTGCCCTCTATCTCCTCCCTCCTTCTCATGGCCCCCCTCCTTCTCCCTCTTCCGCCTCCAGTGGCCTTTCTCCAGCCAACCTACCCCTTATTCTCACCCATGCCCATCCCCCCTCCCCACCCTCACCCCCCTTGCCCATTCCCTGTACGCCCTCCCCCTCCCCTCACCCAAACCTTCCACGCCCAGACACTCCACAGCCCAGTGTG
>QEPC01014402.1:12410800-12424025 GCA_003113815.1 Sphenodon punctatus | reverse complement strand
CAGGAGGGGATCGGGTCAAGGGGGCAGGTGGAGGGATTGGATGAAGAGAGCAGAGCAGAGATTTCCTCGAGAGAGGCAGGAGGAAAGGATGTGAGGAGGGAGGGGGGAATTTCCAATTTTGGCTAAGAGGAGGCTCCCATCACCACAAGGAAGATACCATGAAAATAGATAAACATACAGATCGTAAAAGGGGGCCAGGTTTCAGTCCCTTAGCCAAACTGGCCTTGTCCTGACTTCCTACGTGTTTATACCATGCCTAACATGAGGTTTTTCAACGCTGCTGTAATTATAAAAACCTATCTTCTCCTGACAGTCTGTCAAAGCTTGAATCTCAGTGGCCTGCAAAGAGCAGGGCTCATTTCGAGGCAAGATGTAAAAAGGTGATAAGAATGTTCTCTCGCTTAGTGGCAAAGAGGGCTCAGGACAAAGGGGAGCCAGTATAGTTCTGCTGGATAAGACAGAAGCACCCCACAAAAACAATGTACACCTGCTTCATTCCACAGAGCACTTCCTGGCACCAAGTACTGTAGGCAGCACATGAACTATACGGATCCACCAGACACTGCATCTCTCTGGGAGACAAGGGTGCAGACAGACCATTACAAATTGAAATTGGAGCAGCAGCCGATCTATAGGTCATTATTGTAATAAAACTCTTGGGGGGCAAGAATCGGGGATCACTGCATGAAACAATGACAACAGAGGTCCACTGTTGTGCATAAATAAAAGTGTACATATATGCTTCGACGACGACTCAGGTACAGCTGAACAGAAAGGAGATACTAGGCACAAGAATCAAAACATGTTAAGTCTTAAAATTGTAATTTTGATCCAAGGTATTTCAGTTTCTTACATTAAAGGATTTTCCAGAAAGGGGGCAATCAAGTAGAAAAAAAGATAGATGCAAAGAAAAAAGGAGAAAAGCAAAATCTAAGAACTGAGAGAAAATTATATAGATGGATTGTATTTTTAGGATATGTTGTGACCTGCACCACGTTGCCTGAGGCAGGAGGGACAGGATACAAATAATGTGAAGTAAAACAATTATTTTTTTAAAATGAAAAATCACAGGGCTAGATAAAGGAATACAACTGGTGAACGTTGAAGAGACTTTTTCCTTCCTCATTCCTCTGTTTAAAAAAGGGAAGAAAGTTCTTCCACCACTTAAAAACTGTAGGTCCTAAAAATATCCTCCTTGAAGTAAGTGTTTTCTGGTCTCTGTGGAAACAGGAGTCCCTGTGATTAAATGGAAGGCTCAGGTTAAATTTATGGGTAGTCAATTGCAGTGTTCCTACAGAGATCATCGGCTTATGACAGTTCCAAAATCAGCAGGAGACACTGTCTAGTTTGGAAACCAGCCTTCAGAGGAAGGAACAAACTCCAAGCAGCACATGCAATGGTTTCACAGATTTAAAAAAAACAAAAACGTAATGGAAGCCAAAAAATACAAAAGTACAACAGAATCCGTTTAAATGGCTGAAAATGCAAGCAATTTGAGACAGCAAGTTTTAGCCCATCTCCCAACATACATTTGGTCCGATCTAACTAGGCAATGCCAAACCCAATCATAACATTAGTATCCTAACCAGGTAATACTATATTTCACCAAAGATGCCCTTTACCACCATTAAGTGTCTTGTGGCCCTTGGCGACTAAGAACAATTTGGTTACAATTTAAAAAAATTGGTTTTTTTAAGGTTTTGTTGAGCAAGTCAGCCAGTTTTTGCTTCATAGGGAGTTTTTAAGACAAGACAGCCCCATGCAAGGACTGCCTGTCCCTGCGTGGGGCCCATCTCGTGTAAATTTCATAAGGGGTGGGGGGCGGTGCACACTTCTGCTCCCGCCCACATCTTTGACACACACACACACGGCTTTCGGCAAAAAGTCAGAGTGCTCCGTGCAGGGACAGAGTGGGCGGCACAGCTGTGTGTGGGCCACTCGTATAAAGCTCCTCCCCCCCGCCCGGTGCCCATGCACCTATCCCATGCAATGATCGTGGACCTCGCCCACCTGTCTAAAAAACACATGTACTAGAAATGCTAGTTGGGAAGTTTTCCATTAAAAAGTCATGGGCTTCTTTTGGAAAACTTATTTTGTAATTTTTATCATCATGATGAATTAACACCAGGAGTGTACCTGGTGCATTCGTTAGACAGGTCCCTGACCAAGGGGCTTACAATCTAAGATGGACACGGGTGAGGGAACACAGGGACACACACACACACGGAACTTGAAGCTGAGAGGTTGTGACTTGCCCAAGGTCACCCAGTGAGTTCATGGCTAGGGCAGGATTTGAACCCTGGCTTCCCAGGTCCAAGTCCAGCACCTTACGTAAACCGATAGCCCCCCTGTGCCCCCAAAAAGTTACAAGGTTTTATATTTATAAAAGTTTTTAATAGTATATTTTGATTTGTCATCTCACCTGTTTTTGTATCCTGCCTCATCTTGAAACCTTGTTCCCTCTCTGGTCACAAACATTTCCACTTCTCTCCTTCAACGTACCTGCTCTTAAGTGTGCAGATTTCCATAGCTCTTTCCCCCCACCCCCCAATCAGTTCGCTTTGCCTTCTTTATGTTTCTGCTCTTTAAGCTTAGAGTCTGTTAACATGGCTGGATGTTGCCGTTATCCAGCACTACACTAACAGAAATATAGCGAATAGAAAAATAGTCTGTAAACACATCTTTGGGGATACTGACTAGCCACAAACATGGGAAATGTTCTGGAAAATAGTCTTCTGGAATATTAACTACTTCATGCTTCCCCCACCTCCAAGAAGGAAAAAACCACTTATTTTATTTAGCTTTATAGGGCACTCTTTCCCTTGAGGCTCAGGGCAGCTCACAATTAATAAAACATTCAAACAATTAAAAAAAAACTCCCACCCTCCCCCACAATCCTACCCCAAAAACCCAACCCACCCCTATCCCTGCCCGCCATATAAACCAAAAGAGTCAGTCTGTTCCTTCTAAAGCTGTCCGCAGCTATAATTGTTGATTGTAAAGCATCATGTACATTAGTGGCACTATACTACAACTAAAGACAATAGCACAACTCGGGAAAGGGTGGTTTGAGTACCATAGTCCAAGTCTCTGGTAGCACCAACGAACGGTTTTCAATTCATGCAAATTAATACTGCTTGAAAATATCTAAATAAATCCAGCACATGGCAACAACTGAGCTGTGATGTAAATGCAATCTTGGTATTTCATTGTGCGAACACTACAGTTGTAGTACATTTAGAAGTTGGGCCATCCAAACTCTCAAACTTTAATTTAATAAAAAAGTTTAGGGAACGGTCAAAGAGACAAAATTGCTATCAACAGAGAGGATTAAGGACTTAACGCTTTATACATAAGCACCTCTGCTAGCATGTCTATAGCCTACTTTAAGAAGTTAGTCTTGAATGGCTTCCCTCTTTCCACAGGATGAACCTCTCTGGGAGGGATATTTTCAAGGCAGCTCATTTTGGAAGTGGCTTATTGTCCTGTGTTCAAATGCAAATTTTCTTATCAGTTTTTAAATTCTTGTTCAAATTTTGTTAAAAACCCTAGACCATTGACAGTTACACCATCTAAAAAGACCAAGGCCAGTCAATCTCATGGGTAGTTTCAATGCCACAACATGCCATTCAATCATCCTTAAACAAATCAGGCAACTTGGAGGAACGCCACATTTCAGCTTCTGGAATTAAGATAGCCTGGCACAGTGGAATTTTTCACAGCTATCTGAGGTACTGCCACAAATGTGAACATTTCTTAGAAAAGAATTAAGTGATACCTCACCACCTCCACTATTAAGAATTGCCTGAACGTTTATTTGCATGGACTACAGTTTGCAAGGCATTTGTTTTTTTAAAAACCACATATGAAGTGAGGCTCAATCTTGTAAACAATTTGGCAGGACAAAACAGGACAATAATATTACTGAATTATTGCAAACATAAAACGGTTTAACACATCCTATAGTTGTTAGAGAAATTCAATAGGATGGCTAGAAGTATGCTACAACAGGTAACGCTTGCAAGAATGGGTACCAAGACCTCATTTAGATTGTGTCTGATCAGATTCAGTTCATAGATTTAGAACAGAATGCAAGTCCGAGGCTCATACCAAATAAATGACATTACAGTGAAACCCTGTTAGATACAATACTGTTAGAATGCCGGCATTCATGAAACTGAAATACGTGTGTAGACTATAGAAAAAGCATTGAAATAAATAATAAGATCCGTTTAGCAAAATTTCCCCCTGAATCTACTCAAATGCAGTGGGGAAAGTATAACACTAAAGTTAGTAAGAGAACACATTCTCAGTAAGTTGCCCCAGTACACTTTTTATTGCAATGGAGTAAGAGTGTACTAACTTTGCATCAGAATAATTTCAACTGAAATAAGAGCTAGAATAATGTTTGCACAGTATCCATGCTTATTTAAATAAATAAAAAAAAGGGGGGGCGCCAAGACAAGCTTTTGGCAGAGAGCCTAAGATCCTTCCAGTGAGACAGACAACCGGGGGGGGGGGGGNTATGTGAATGGTGTTCACACTTGGAATAATTCAGACAGCTGCCAAAAAAATGTATGGATTTCACTAAGTCTCAGTTGATTCTACTGTTCTGACCATCACACCAAAAGCTCCAACACAAAATAGAAGAACTATCTATTTATCATGGGCTAACAATGCTGAGAAATCCCAGTGCTAATTAATGCAGACTAACACTAACTACAGTACTGAGACATCAATGCATCCGACAATTTCAAGTGTTATTTCATAAGCTTATGGCATTTGCCCTCTATTATTTTAAGACCAGCTCAGAAGCTTGAAAGATTTTCCTGATTTTTTTCCCTCACCTCTGTGAGTTCCCAATGAAGTATGACATTAATGTGGCTTTCTTTAGCATGCTTTAGAAAAAGCCCAATTACTTAATTGCTGCTGAGGAAACAAACATTGGACAGACTAATCCATGGGTGCTCCAGGGTTACAAAATTTTTGTTGGGTTTTAAGTTAGACTAACAGTCATGTGCAACAATATAAAGGAGCAAGATTCCAACCCAGACTGCAGTGCAGCTCTGCTATGGCCATCAGGATCATGACTCCACCCCATGCAGTGCGTTTCCCCTGCAATTTCCTTCCACAAACAGCAGTCATGCAAAGACAGGACAGAAGGAAGGCAAGAAACACATTTTGAGTAATACTGTTAAAGTTAATACCTAGTGTTCTTCCAGGGTACAGCCAAACATTTGTGATCCCCCAATACCAAAAGGGAGAATTTAGGAAACAAAACCCAGAAGCAGAGATTACATATTCCTCCCCTATACTGTTTTTAGATATTTACCCCATAACAGTTCAAATTGGTCAGATTGTAAAAGACTATGTCCCTCCAACGACCTCCAAGATCAGCCAAGAGTGCCCTCTTTCAAGAGCCATCATTGACCGTAGGTCCATAAGACCTGGGTCATGCAGAGAGGCGTTCTCTGTGACTGCTCCATGGCTTCAGAACTCCCTTCCCCTTGAAGGTTCGCCTAAGCCCTAGTTTGAGCATCTTCCAGAGGCAGTGAAAGACTTATTTGTTCAACCAGGCATTTAACGGAGAGGAGAATATCCTTGGGACAGGGGTAGTAGTAGTGGTGGAATAAGTATTTTATGGAATTTGTTTTGTATTCTCTCTCTTAGGATGTTAGCCACCCTGAGCCTTAGGGCGGAATAGGGCAGGATAAAGATAGATAGCGTGGCAGAATTTCTGGATAAAGGCAAGTTTCCAGTTAATTTTGCAAGCATTCACCTTGGGGTGAAAACTTAATTATTCCAACTGCCTACTAAGTGCAATACAAGTCCCTAGGTAAGTACCATTAGGAAACACTTTACTCAGAAATACATATTTGCAGTACTGGATCTTTTAGAAGAAAAGTTTAGTTAGGCATACTATTTTAAACACACAAAGACTATTTCATTTTAACTTAGTGGGGAAGTATCCTCTAGATCAAGGACAGGGCAAGTGGGATTCTTACCAGTGAATTGCCCTTCTGTAGCCCTCCAGGGAGTTTATTCGGACCAAGGGAGCGTACTCCCTTCCGTCCAGTAGGAGGCAGCACTGACTTTCGACTGGGCATGCGTAGGGAGAGCGCGCCCTCGCTTCCCCAGGAGTATCCAAGCCGAGGAACTGGAGCTGAAAAACAACGAAAACTTTTCCCGAAACCTCGGGGTTAACTGAACCGGGGCCCCAGAAAGGGGCTGAATCCCCCCCGAGCCTTAATGCTAACTAACTTAAATCATAGCCCGGGCGGGCCGAATAAACTCCCTGGAGGGCTACAGAAGGGCAATTCACCGGTAAGAATCCCAATTGCCCTTTCTATAGCCCTCGGTCCGTTTATTCGGACCAAGGGAGGTGCCAAAGCAGTAATGTTTATTCGGTAGGGGAGGGCCCAGCTTGGCTAGAACCCATGACCCCCTGGAGAACCCGCCTGCCGAAGGCGGCCTCCGCGGACTGCTGAATGTCAATCTTATAATGCCTAGTAAACGTATGTAGGCTTTTCCAGGTAGCCGCCTTGCAAATTTCAGCCAAGGGGGCTCTGGACCGGAAGGCCGAATTAGCGGCCGCACTCCTCGTGGAGTGTGCTAGGAGTGGACGAGGGGGTGGTAGACCAGATGCCTTATAGGCCTCTGAAATGCAGGATGCTATCCATCCCGCTATGACTGCTTTTGATACCCTCTTGCCCCTATGGCGAGGGTGGTAACCCACTAGGAGACTAGAGGATTGTCGGAAAGGGGCCGACTGCCTCATATAGACCTTTAGAGCCCTACGCATGTCCAGACAATGCCACCGCTTTTCCAGCGGGTGGCGCGGACGGGGGCAAAACGAGGGCAGGATCACATCCTGTGCTAGGTGGAAAGGGGAGGCGACCTTGGGTACGAAGGCCGGATCCAGGCGGAGCAAAACTGACTCCCTCCTGAAGGAACATAGGGCCGGGTCAACAGAGAGCGCCCCTATCTCCGATACTCTCCTAGCGGTGGTAATAGCTATCAGGAAAGCCACCTTGATGGAGAGGAAGAACAACGAGACCTGATGAAGTGGCTCAAATGGGGCCTCCGTCAGAGCATTAAGGACCAGGTTCAAATTCCAGTTAGGAAATCGGTGAACCACTGGTGGCGAGAGCCGCTTAGCCGCTCTGATGAATTGCCGGACGTGGGGATGGGGAGACACCCTGGTCTGGCCTGATGCCCCCACTACGCTATCTATCGCCGCTAACTGTCTACTGAGGGTGTTAGGTCGGAGCCCCTTGTCCAGCCCTTCCTGAAGGAACTGTAACACCTGAGGGATTGACGGAGATAAAGGGGGGATCCCCCTCGCCCTGCACCACCCCACAAAGACCCTCCAGGTGCACTGGTATATGCGCCTGGTAGATTTGCGTCTGGCCTCTATCAGAGTTCGAATCACAGAGGCCGAATAGCCCATCTCCTGCAGGGCTAGGGATTCAACAGCCAGGCTGTCAACTTCAGGAATTCCGGCTGTTGGTAGGCGACGGGCCCCTGGGTCAGAAGATCGTCTGAGACAGGGAGTGTGAGGGTTCGCCCCCGAGACAGACTGAGCAGGTCCGGGAACCAAGGCCGGCGAGGCCAATGGGGTGCCACCAGAATGACCGTGGCCCCCTGCGCCTTGCATTTGTGCAGCGTCCGGCTGATGAGTGGGAATGGGGGGAAGGCGTACAGGAGACCCTGTGGCCAGACCTGATTGAGGGCATCGATGGCTTCCGCGTTGCGGCATGGGTGCCTGGTGAAGAAGCGTGCCAGCTTGTGGTTCGCCGGGGAGGCGAACAGATCTACCGTCGGCTGTCCGAAGGTGTCTGTGATCAGCTGGAAGGCGGCCGAGCTCAGTGACCACTCCCCTGGCTCCAAGCTTTTCCGGCTCAACCAGTCCGCTTCGACATTCTGTGATCCCTTGATGTGGAGGGCTGACAGGGATAGCAGATATTGCTCTGCCCACGTGATGATGCGGGCCGCCTCCCTGTGTAAGGACTTCGATCGTGATCCGCCCTGATGGTTTACGTAGGCCATGGCGCTGGTGTTGTCGGTGAAGACCACTACATGACGCCCCTCCAGGAGCGTCCGGAACTTGGCCAGCGCGAGACGAATGGCTCTCAGCTCTAGCCAGTTGATGCTGTTGGTTGCCTCCGCTGCTGACCAAAGCCCCTGGGCCAGGTCGGTCCCGACATGCGCCCCCCAACCGGACAAGCTGGCATCCGTTGTCAGCACGACCCTGTTCGGCTCCATGAGGGGTACCCCCTCGAGGAAGCGATGTGGCGCTTCCCACCACCTGAGAGAGTGAATGATGTCGCTCCGAATAGGCAAGACGATGTGGACCTTGCTGATGATCTCCCACTGCCATGGCCTGAGCAGCTGTTGAAGGGGTCGAGCATGAAAGCGTGCCCAGTGCAGGTGGCGAGTGCATGCGATCATGGAACCTAGCAGGGAGATCAAAGACTGAAGAGAGGCTAGCGGCTGTGCTTTCACGTGAGCTATTAGATGTCTGATCTTGGCCTGACGTGCGGGCGGAATGAATATCCGGTCTTGCTGGGTGTTGAAAATTACTCCCAGGTGTTCCAGCTGCTGGGTTGGCTCCAGGTGGCTCTTGGCGAGATTGATCTGGAAGCCATGCTCGCGGAGATAGAGCATGGTGCGCCGTAGGTGAGTCCGTGCCAACTCCCTTGATGCCGCCCGGATCAAAATGTCGTCGAGGTAAGGGAAAATCGCAATGCCCTCGAGCTGCAGATTTGCGATGAGGGGCACCAAAACCTTCGTAAATGTACGTGGGGAGGAGGCGAGGCCGAACGGCAGGGCCCGATACTGCCAATGCTGGGCATTGTATGCAAAGCGGAGCCAGCGGCGGTGTGCTGGCACAATAGGGACGTGTAGATAAGCGTCTTTTAAATCTATGGAGCATAGCCAATCGTTCTTTGCTATGGCGAGGGCGATGGATGACACCGTCTCCATCTTGAACTTTTGCCGCTTGACACACCTGTTCAGCCGCTTGAGGTCCAGCACCGCTCGCCACTCTCCACTCTTCTTGAGGACTAGAAACAGGAGAGAGTACAGCCCCTGCCCCTCCTGGTGCTGCGGCACCCGCTCTATCGCCCCGATGGCCTCGAGCCTGGTTAACTCCGTGAGCATCGCCATGTGTTTGCCGGGGATGCGAGAGATAGGGGACAGGCGAAAAACCTGCTTTGGTGGGAACTTGAGCTCTATAGCGTATCCCCTTGCTACGGTTTGAAGGGCCCATGAATCGGAAACGGTCCTGGACCATTGTTCCGCAAAATAACGAAGCCTTCCCCCCAACCGACCCGAGTCGGGGGAGGAAGAAGTGCAGGAGTCAGGAATCCTGCCTGCGGGCAGGGGATCCCTGTCGCTTGAATGCCCCGGACTGGACTGGCTGTCTGCTGGGCTTAGCCCCACGCCCCCTATGCCCCTTGCCCCGTTGCTGACCTGACCAGGGGGTATATGACGAATAGGGTTTCCGGTAGCCTTGATTCGGCTTGTAGAATGGCCGAAAGAATGTCTTGAAGGGCTGCACTTGCGAGAGCGTGTGCTTCCTATCCTTACTGGATGCCTGCGCCAGGGCCTTGTCCAGAGCTGGGCCGAACAACCTCCGGCCCTGAAACTTGCCGTGGACGAGGAGATTCTTGGCATGGGAATCAGCGCGCCACGAGCGCAGCCATAGGCGGCGGCGGGCTGCGACGTTAGCCGCCATCCCCCTCGCCGCCCAGGTCACCATGTCTGCCGAGGCATCCATTAAGAACGCGTGGGCAAGAGTAACATTCGCTGCCAGCTTGCGGGACATGGCCTCTGAAATGGTAGGATCATTAGACAGCTTAAACCATTTCATGATGGCCCTAGACGCATATGACGCTGTCGTGGCCATTTGCAAGGAGTTTGAGAGCACCTCGTAGTTCTTGCGGAGGCCTATCTCTATCCCCTTGTCCGTAGGATCCTTCGGTAGAAGGTCCTCCGAGGACGGGAAAACGGATTGCCGGGCCAGCGCAGCCGCCGCTGCATCTACCTTCGGTGTCTTGAAAATAGAATTACTCTGCCTAGCAAATCCGTACAGGGCCTGTTGAGTCTTGGAGAGCTTAGCCGCCTTAGTGGGGCATCTCCATTGGGCCCTAATTAGTTTCTCAAAAGCCCGGTCCAGCACCACCCCTTTGTTCCGCTTAGAAAACTTTGGGATGTAGTCCCTGTTAGAGTCCTCCTCTGAGGAGGAGGTGTCAGACTCCCCCCGTTTACGGGAGCTTGGGGTAATACGGAGAACCCTCTGGGCCCATTTCAGAAGCTTGGGCCCCTGCTCCGAGGGCAGCTCTCTGCCCGCCTCCTTTTGGCCGGCACTCAGGATCGCTTCCCACTCTGGGGCCTCCTGCTGTTCCCCCGCCGAGGATTGAGCATCCCCCAGTATAATGGAGGCCTCTGATGAGGAGGAATATCGGGGAGGGGACTTGCCTTTCCGGTATTTCTTACGTGGCGGAGGGAGGGGTTTCTGCAGCTGGTCAGAGGAGGAAGAGTCCTCCAGCTCCCCTTCCTCCGAAGGGGCCTCCCCCTGCTCACTGCCTGAGGAGGAACCCAAGAGCTCCCGAAGGGAAGGGCCTTTTGGCTTGTTGCCACCCCTCCGCTGCGGGCTAGCCTTCTGCTTCCCCTTACAAGCTCGTCTCGAGGCGCCCTTAAAGCTGTCTTGCGGGGGAGGGGCCTCCCGCTTTTGGGCTCGCCTCCGGTTCTCTTCGATGCGGGCCAAAACCCCCATCATGGATTGCAGAGTGCTCATTTGGAGCCTCTGGAAT
The DNA here is from genome assembly GCA_003113815.1 of Sphenodon punctatus. Lineage (NCBI taxonomy): Eukaryota > Metazoa > Chordata > Lepidosauria > Sphenodontia > Sphenodontidae > Sphenodon > Sphenodon punctatus. The sequence continues at coordinate 12,413,208 of QEPC01014402.1, read as the reverse complement.
TCCTCAGCAGCCGTCCCCCCTCTTACTTGAGAGGAGGCAGAGGATTCTGCCCCCTCCATTTCCTCTGCTGCAACGGTGCCGTCGCGCTCCTGCCCACGTGGCTCCTCCGCCGGTGGAGCAGGGGCCGCGGCCTGGGCGTGCTGCTCCCTCGCAGCACCACTATGCGCCCCAGCGCCTGCCTTCTGCGTTGGAGCATGCCGGGCGGCGGCTCGGCGTGTCTTCGCCGTCTCAGCCATCGCCGCCGGGTCTACGGGCCGTGTGTACCCCGCAGGGGCCGCACGCCACGCGCTGGGCTCCCGGGCCGTACAAGTTGCCGGCTCCGAGCGAGGAAGCCGCCCTGTAGCGGCGGTTGAAAAGCCGCTGTTCGGTGTCGCGCCACCGCGCGTGTCCGCCCCCCCCTTCTCAGCCGAGAGCAGGGAAGGCACAAAAGTTCAACTTGGGAGCAGAGCCCCCGAGCTGCAACCTATCTGTTCGGAGGCAGACTTTCGACTGGGGAAGCGAGGGCGCGCTCTCCCTACGCATGCCCAGTCGAAAGTCAGTGCTGCCTCCTACTGGACGGAAGGGAGAACGCTCCCTGGGTCCGAATAAACGGACCGAGGGCTATAGAAAGGCATAGTTCTCAACCCCAGGAGTAAGGTACCAAAATCTTTGTGTGGCTGAGAGTCACAAGGCAAGTATGTGCCTCTATAAAGCATCTCCCAGGCTGAGCCTCTTCTACTTTACAATTGACCAGAGAAACTGGACACACTGAGATCCTGAGGAACATCTGCAATGAACTAAGACACAGGACCAATAAGGCAGCACAGGGCTTGGGACTGGCTCTGGTCAAGAGCGGCATTTGAACTGCCACACTGCTGAATTATTTATACAGCACATAGTAACATACCTTGTGCTCCGTAATCCGTAGTTAGGGACAGGATTCTACCCCAAGAGGCTTACAATCTAAGACATACAGGAGAGGGGGGAAATATGGGGAGACAAGAAATACATTCATAAAGTTGAGAAGTTGCAGGCACATATGCTTAGCTTAGTTACAGCAGAGAAGAAAACCTCCCAGGCAGGAATATGACAAGGAACAGGTACGGAGCGATGGGGGAGGGACCAAGGAGCTCATGCTGACTGTGTTCAGGTAGAGGGAGCCAGAACAGGACCGAGAGAAAGGGTTGAACACAGTCAAATCAATGGGCAGGTTGGATGACCTTGGCAGGAGAGCACTGAACAGAAGCAAGAGGGGCAAGGTCAGAGCAGGTAATACCAGTCAGAAGGAAGTTGCAGTAGTCGAGGCAAGAGATGACTGAAGCAAGGACTAGGATTTTGGCAAAGGAAGCAGTAAGGAAAGGCTAGACTTTTGCATTATGCAGAGCAAGGTGACAGACTTCGCTATAGACTCCAGAGGTGTAAAAGAGAGGAAGGAGTCGAAGATGAACACCAGGCTACATACCTGAGGGACTGTGGTGCTAGGCTTCAAATCAGGACTGGAGAACTTCAGGCCCGAGGTCCAAATGCAGTCTGTAACAAGTTTTCACGAGGCCCCTTTCCAGTGTGACTCCCAGATCACTGTATTTATTTATTTAAAATTGATATCCCGCCCTGTATGCCCACATCTGCTCTAGATTCTAACTGTATGCTTTTGTGAAGATCCACGCAGCCACTCTGACATTTCTAAACAATGCACTTCCTAAAGGACCTCCAGAAAATGCACAAGTACTATCCTCATATCTAAAGGTCCACCTAGGTACCTTCACATCTACCTGGCCCAGGAGTATCCAAAGAGTTCCCACAATTCATCTTCTGCCTCAAGTTTAGCATGGGCAAATAGAAATTCTTAATCTAGGGCACAGTGTTCCAATTCTGCATTGCACGACTGGGTATGAGTGAAACTCTGAAAAAACAAGGGCCTCTGGAATATTTCCAGCATCCAGGCAGAATGACAACAGAGATTTCACATACCTCACTGCAAGCAGACGAGTGAGTGTTTTTTACTCTATGTTCCCATATCTTTAAGAATGATGTTCTCTGTTGCTACAAAAAACACTTACCACCTTCAAATGTGTAAAGATGCCTCTCACCGGGAATAAGGGTTTGAGGCCATCCGAATGCATCATTTCCTATCACCCATTATCACTTACGTATTCAAGTGTCAATCTTCTACTTCAAGCCACTCCATGTAGTCAGTACTTAAGATTGGCCTGGCCAATTGTAAGTATGCCCCAAAGAAGTGCATTTCACACAGCAGCCCACCGACTGTTTATGGCACGATGTCTGTTGAAGTGATGGATTTGGCACCCACCTACGCCTAGTGCGGCACTTGGCCCTAGTGGCTCTTCCACCAGGCAAGGGTGGTGGAAGAGGAGAAGTGGAGCTTTCGGACGGGAGCGTAGTGAGAGACAAGTGTAGGGAAATGGAGC
>QEPC01014402.1:12394388-12408042 GCA_003113815.1 Sphenodon punctatus | reverse complement strand
GGGGGGGGGGGGCAGAGGCCATGAAGAGCCTTGTAGGAAGAGACAAGAAGTTTATGTTGAATGTGTTCAGGTAGAGGGAGCCAGCGAAGAGGGGCTGCACAGGATCAAAGGGCAGGCGGAGGAGGATAATCTTGGCAGCAGAGTTCTGAACACACAAAAAGGGGGCAAGGTGAGAGCAGGGAAGGCCAGTGAAAAGGAGGTTGCAATCGTTAAGCTGAGAGATAACCAGAGCATGGGCTATGGCTTTAGCAATGGAGACAGTGAGAAAAGGATGGATCTTAGCGATGTTGTGCAGGGAGAGAGAACAGAATTTTGCGGATTCCATTTGTGGTATAAAGGAGAGGGAGGAGCCAAAGATGAATCCCAGGCTACGTGCCTGAGGGACAGGCTGAATGGTGGCCTTGACAATAGAAATTGAGAATGGAGAGGGAGGAAGGCTGGGGGAGGGGGAGACAAGGAGTTCAGTTTTGGCCATATTAAGTTTGAGTTGACCGAGACACATCCCGGCAGTGATGTCAGAGAGAGTTAGTGATATGAAATTGAATAGCGGGGGAGAGAGTGGGGCAAGGGGGATGGACAGAGAGAGAATTGAGTGTCGGCAGCATAGAGGTGATACTGGAAGTTATTACAGTATGTCTGGATTTCTTGTCTTTCAAAGAGGAGGGTTTTCCAAATATGTGTTGTGGTATTCTGCTGCCAAGTCAACAGGCCATCCCTAAGTAGCCTCCTAGACAGAGGCTTCTGGTTCAGCAATCCATCTCCGAGGGAAGCAGACAATCTTTATTCTTGTGTTATTAGAGAACCTAGTTCTACAACATAAGAGTGTTTTCCCTTGCAATAAGAGCTTGATTCACTTTTATAAGCATGTTGATGATTTTCAGGCTTCCTGTAGCCAGACCAGAAGCTTGGAAACTGGCTGAGTCTTCTGCATTAGTATAGTCACACTTTCAGGCAGTTATTTGTGTTTCCTATGCACTAGTGTTATGGCAGCTCGTGTACCATGCAGATTTATACTACTTGCTTACTGAGAAAATAATGCACGACTTGACGGCTTTTCTGCCACTAACAGCTCTTTGGGTATGATGGAATGCTGGAGTGTGTTTGATCTGCTGCTGATTTATATGCACATTCTAAACATAATCAACGCTTGTGCCACGGGTACCATGCTGTGAGCAGAAAACTGTGGCAACAGAACCTATTTATTCTGCTTCATCAGGGGGAATCTAGTGAAAAAGACAACTTGCAAGTAGTCTTGATCACAGTATTAATTCCATACCTTGGTGTATATGAGCCACCCCGAGCTGCTCTGTGAGCATGAGGGTTGTGGGATAAAAAAAAATAAATTGAAATAAAATTCTGCCCCCCTAGTTTTCGGTCTCATCACTCTTGTGCATTTGGATGCATGCAAGTGAACTCTCACAGCTGGGAATGGATGCTCTGCTCTTCCCTGTTCCTTAGCAGCATGGAAAGGCAGATTTGAGAACCACACTCTGAATCCGCTTTCAGTTCTGTCCTATGCTTGTAGCCAAGAAACTATTTAGCTTGGTCTAACTGAATACAAAAAACCCTACGAGGCTGCATGTTGTTCTACATTACCTGTAAGTAAGAACTAAAAAAAGGAAGCTGCATCTCAGTGTTGCCACTGCAAAAATCTTTTTTTTTTAGATGTATAGCTCTTGCCGAAAGATGCTTTGCAAGCTCCTCCTAAAATGAATTGTCACGGTTCACTGATGCAAGAAACTATGTCAAACACCTCTAGAAGGTTGTTCACCGTTCCCCACCCAAAACAACATAAAATTTACACCACCTGCTTTGAGAAAGCTGAAGCAGTAGTTACAAGATCTACTGGGGGGGAAATGTAAAAACCTTAAAACATCAAACTGCATGAAAAGCGGAATTGTTTGCTAAGCTAAAAAAGGTAAAAGATTTACCAGAAGCAGCCAAATAATAAGATTCAGCCCTTTCGCTGTACTCTGACAAAGCTCCAAGTCCAAAACAGCTTTCATGAGAGCACAAATTGCTCTTAATATGTTTAACAAAAGCTGCGAGGCGTGCCACTCTATGGTTATTTCTTATTATTAATTTTCCTTCCTCCCCAGGGAGTAATTGCAGTCAACAGTAGCACAACACAAATTTATTGACATTGGAACAGTTAATAATTCAAATGGAATTGCCCAGTTGACAAATACAGACATTTATAGTCAATGGAAGTTTCTATGGTTTGTTTTATTTAGTTCTAACATACGAAGAGCAAATTAAGTACACAGAGAGAAAAGGCAGCTTCAACACTTTCCAGAGCAAGGAAGAAGGTTGTGACTCCATTATTAACACCACTTCGCATTTTGTATACTAGTCTTACTCAAGTACGGGGAATTTTTAGGTCTTGTACACTAACTCATCCTGTAGTTATCTATCTTCTGCACCATACATATGCTTTTGTAAAGCATACTAGAGGATAGGATTTACTGAAGCTGATCAAGATAAATCTAAAAAGGTGAGATGAAGATGAAATACTAGTTCATGACCCAAGCAACGGTGCAGGTTAAAACAGTTCTGACGTTACTTTACATGGGTTATTTGCATTTAATTAAGATGCCCTGTAATACAAAAGCACGTGAGATAAAAAACGAACAGGAAGGTTGATTACAGACAGGAAGTTTTAATTGGCCCCTAAAACTCTTCATTGACCACAATATGAATAATTCACAAAAACCCAGTCAGCTATGCTCCATTATATACACTTTACTGTAACCAGTGTACAAAATCCATACACAGCAGTCTCTAGGGTATATTTAAATAACGTGAGACATCAGGGGAGATTATTTTACTTTCACAGAGAGCACAGTCTACAGTATTTTCTGGAATGAGGAATTCATTACCTCCACCTCCAGGATTTCTCTCCCCATTCAGCCTGTTGTGGTATTTTTATTTTGCCTGCATAGGTTGTATCCCATGCTTTGTAATGCAAATTGCTTAAGTGAGATTCTAGCAGAAAGCATACATCAACGAAGCCACATTCCAGATAAGTTCTCATCTAACAATCAATTTCTTGCTGAAAAATAATCTTTAATATTAGGAATCCTAAACCCAACAGTAAAACCAAACAGGAACACAATGAACTGCTGTACTTTGACATTCTGCTACAAAGCAGCTTGAGGCTAAATTAATACATTTTCTAGGTTTCAATTTTCTTTTTAGGCTATGATCATACACACTGTATATGACTAAGACAGTATAAACCATCACCACAGCATGGTGTATCCACTCCAGGCAAGTCCTCCTCCTCCTCCTCCTCCTCCTCTCTGCTGCAGACAGTCCAAATAAATACACCAGGAGTGGGGAACCTCATCAGGCCAGGGGGCCAAATGCTTCCCATAGCTAGTTTTTATTTGGCCCCCTTTCAATTCCTGGATCTGTCCTGTGGATCCAGTTTTTACCCCCAAGCAGTCACCATAAAGGGAGCAGAGATGAAGGCATGCACACTAGTGACTAGAATAGATAGATCAATTGTCGTGACACTCCTCTTCCTGTGCGCACCACTTAATCATCCCTGCCTCAACTTCTACATGGTCCTTGGAGCTTGAACTAATTTTGAAAGTGGCTCCTGGGAGGGAAAGCTTCCCCACCCCTGCTTTATACGGACAGTGCAATCATGCAGACTACACATACAGTTGTTTAAGGTTTCAGTCATTCGCCAGTATGAGCACAGTACGGGGCTGGCAAAGGCCACAAAGGCTTGGCACTTAAGAGACTTCCAAAACAGCCAAACCTTTCCCAGGACTACACATTGCAAACCGTTTGCAAAGACATGTCCCTGCGTGGTAGAATTAACAATCTCATTGAGTGTTCCCCTCTGCCCACAATAACTTTTGTATTGCTAGGCTTTTATTGCAGTTGCCCGTGCCTCATCATTATTGGGCAAATTTGGGGCAACTGGTAAACTGCACTGCTCTCACATACATTAAGTACAGTCACCAAGGTGCCTGTCCCTTCACCCAGAATCTCACCATCCTTTTGATAATTCCAAACCTTCTTCAGTCTGAATGATCTTGACTTTAAGACACCTGCATTATTCCAGGTTTCACATCAGCTTTTTCATGACTACAGACCAGCTACCTATGGTTCTCTCACACAAGGAACTGTGCTACAAGGAATTGGGGCTCCCAGAGAAAATCCATGCTGGAAAATGAAGAGTTATTTTCTGAACATCCAACAGTTGCAAGTGGCAATCAAGCCAAAACAGAGTATGGAAGGGAGAGCCGAGTAATTCATAGCTTTGAGACAGAAGAATGAAATGTTTTGTGGAGCTCTTTTCTCTCAAAGAATCTCTTATTTCAAGAAATAAAAATAAAACCCTTAGAAATATATACATTACTTCTGTGGTCAATGAAGCAATGTTAACATCCAATGAAGGTTTCTCTCTGATAGGCAAGCTGTGGTTTTTATCATTCGTGCTTTTGTTCTACATTACAGGGCATTAAATGCAAATAATCAAGATAAACTATTTTTGTAATAAACTAGCCAAAATAAAACAACACACTTTGACTTTTATTTCCCCTTTGTGTGTCAGTAAAACATACTAAATATGCTTTTGTAACGCATACCATACATGCTGCAGAAGAAAAGCAAAACAGATCACAGAAAAATGACTGCTGACCTGGATAATTTCCACAGTATTAGCTGATGTGACAAAACACTGCTTTAAGCTGACAAAAGATGCTCAGATTAAAGCATTCCTTTCCATCGGCAGAATAAGCAGTGAAAACTTGTCTCACCCAGTGCATTTTAGTCCTAGCCAGGGAACGAGGGGTTGAGCCGCCTTGCTCATTCATTCTTGATTTCCAAGGGAAACTGCAGAAGCCACTTGTTCAAACGTGCCCCGTGATATTAAGCAAAATCTACTGAGCACACAGGGCAGACCACAAAAACTAAACCTTTTCCCACAAGAGGAGACATCAGATACTAACTACTTTGGGTCCTAATTAAATTGGTACAAAAGTTCCTGCTTCAGTCCTCAGTTGAATGACAGACTGAAGTGGAATTTCAAAAGAAAGTTTAGACTCTTCTTTGCTTCTGAACCTTACAGTGACACTCCTGTCAGGTTTTCAAACTTCTCTCTAGTCTGTAACTATGTATGCTAGAAACTTGTAGAGCTTTTCATAAGGAGAAGCAGAGAGTCCAGCCAGTTAATTGCTGGAGAGGTATTTGAAGAGCAAGGTACCAAGAAACAAGACTTCAAAAGAACTGGCAATGCTGTAGACACTCTCAACAAACTTCTGGTCCATGCCACCAGAATAAATCTTCGTTCTTATGAGTGCGCTAGGAGATACTTAATGTCTATGGAGGACAGACAGAACATTGATCCTTAAATTCTCACCTCAAAGGCCACATTAAATGACACAGACTGTCATTTAATGCAATACGAACCTATGATTCCAGGTTACCACCAACATAAACACTCCAGCAAAACATTGGATTTTCAAAAGCTTGTCTCTAGCCAACTTTAAGTGGCATAGGCATGAAACTAGCTATTTCAGAGCATATGGATCAACCTGAACCTTTGAAAGTGTGGCGCTAGGCTTCAAATAAGGGCTGGAGAACTTCAAGTCCAGGGTCCAAATGCAGCCCATGTTGCCCCTTTTAAGTTCCTACCCCAAGTACTGAAAAACTGAGCTCAGGGTAAGGAAGGAGAGATGAAGGCATGCACACAAGGATAGGAGACAGATTAATGGCACAGATCCATAACCTAGACCCTTCTATTCCGTGCACCCCTTAAACACCTCTACCCCCAACTTCTAAGTGGCCCTCGGAGCTTATACTAATTTTCAAATTGGCCCTGGGAGGAAAAGGGTTCCCCACTCCTGCTTTAAATGTATAGGTTTTTTTTTAAAAAGGAGCAAGATTCAAGTCCCCCGACAAAGAAACAAACTCGAAACCTTCTGGAACTTCTATTCCAATTAAGCAAAGAAGGCCATTCTAAAATTTCAAGTCTACAGGTTTGCACTGCAAGAGCAAATGTGCTCCTTTTACATGAAGTGACAAACTAACTCAAATCATACCAAAAAAAAAAAAAAGCAACTTTAAATTAGCTTTTTTTAAAAAGAGTCCCCATTACTGGCAGGAAGATAACCAAGAGTGATCTATTTCACAGGCTAAGGATTTAGCTGAAAACTGTAATATGAGTCTGTGGCAAACTACTCTCTCATTCAAGGTAATAGCCACTATTTTTTTTACTGACGCTTCTACAAAATCCCACACAAATTTTAAATCTCAAGGTGTGTGTAGGCTCTGATGCTACAAAGATGTACACATTTATTTATTTAAAGCTCTTCTACCCCACCCCTCTCTCAAACAGGCAACTCAGGGCTGCTAACAACAACAAAAACATACAAAGTAAATCATCAATATAAATACCATAAAACAGATCAAAAGTTTACAAAGACTAATACAAAACCCCAACCCATTACCCCTAACCCATCCCGCCTGCCCCCTCCTCCCCACCAAATTCCTGACAAAAGAGCCTGGTCTGGCAACTGCATCGGAAGGCAAGGAGACTCCGGCTGAGGCGAACCTCCACCAGTAGGGCATTCCAAAGCAACCGTGCAGTCACCAAGAATGACCACCTGCCAATCCGGATCTGCCAGAAGCACGAGACCTCCAGGAGGGCGCTCCCGGATGACTACAGGGGCTGCCCAGGGGGTGAGGCGATCCTTCAGGTAATCCGGACCCAGACCATTTTAGGCGTTAAAAATCAAACACAGCATCTTGAATCGGGCCCGGAAGACAATAGGCAGCCAGTGCAGCGCCCAGAGCACTGGTGTAATGAGCTCCCTGCGGCCCATCCCAGTCAAGAGATGGGTTGCCGCATTGTGCGCCAGCTGCAACTTCCGAACCGTCACCAAGGGCAGCCCCACGCAGAGTGCATTGCAATAGTCTAGTCTCGAAGTGACTAATGCATGGATGGTGGCTAGGTCCAAATCCGAGACACATGGGCTGAGCCTCACCACATGTAATTGGCAGAAGGCACCCCATGCCACATGAGAGTATCCCTAATGAACTGTAATCAGTCTTGTAATCTTGCATTCCTTTTAACCCTGCATGCCTCTAATTCCTTTCATGCCTCTCTATTTTATTGTTTATTTATTAATTCTAATTTTTACCCCACCCTTCCCAATTAGGCTCATGGCAGCTTACAAAATAATAAAAACATATAGAAGACAGCTAAAAAATACCCTAGTCTCCACACCCACAAACCTTTTCCCTCACCCCTCCTCTCAACCCAACTCAATCCCTGCCTGCCAAATGCCTAGTCAAACAAGGTCTGACATCTCTTCTGGAAGACAAGCTGGCTCGTACTTGGATGGAGCTCCAAGGGTAAGGAGTTCCTAATTGTGGAGCAGCCATTGAAAACGTGTCTTACATGCCCTTGTTGTGAAAACGTCAAGGGCAGATGGTACCTGCAAGAGGGCATTCCTGTCCGACCCCAGAGGCTGCAACAGAACATAAAGGGAAGAGGTGGTCTTTCAGATACCTGGGGCCCAAGCCATTTGGGGCTTTATAGGTGACAAGATGTGTTGAGCACAGGACTGCTTCCCACTCAGTGTTCTATAAAGCACATAACCGATCTTTAGGAGCTACAAGGTCAGTGATAAACTGACTTTCAGCAAATATTTTAATCATGTCATGTACAAACTATTATATTTGAAATACTGTATAGAGCACTCCATGGATTTTCCAGAGTCTTTTCAACATGCTGTTAAATCCTGAAGATATGCCTGTGAAATTAGTTAAGTATTATCTCATTATGCTGATGGAGAAGTTGAAGATGCAGCTATGACCAAGCTGGAACTAAAAAAATAAATAAAATAAGCTGCTGTTAGGTGGACAACCTTAACTTGCTACCTAATCTCTTTCCTGTTGAAGGACAGAGCAGACTTGAGGTCCGCTACCTCAAACAGTTAGGACTAAGTTAGAAGCTGCTACCCCACATGGGAAAGAAACGGAGTTTGCAAATTCCTCTGCTAGTTTGGAATCTAAATCTATACATTTATAGCTAGCCATTTGCCTCTTGCTATAATACAGTGCTTCTCAAACTTTATGGCTCTCAATTTTCCGAGTTAAATATTCCCGAGACCCCAGACAGACCTTTTACAACTGTCTCCTTGACTCCACCCACCCTCCTCACCATTCCCCTGTCACCCAGCATGTTCCCTTCTCCCCACACCTCACAGTTTAGTCAATCCTCATCCCCTCCTGATCATGGCAGGTTCCACTCCTCTGAGCTCGTTGGCAGATCCTCTCCGCCTCATTCCTCCATGGATTCAAGCAGGCGACAGCAATGGCTCCTCCTTTTCTCCAGTGTGCGGAAACACACACCAGCGGAGAAAGCAGACATCAGCGATGTTCCAAGCTACTGCCATGGTCAGATCTTACTGTTGAGAGCTGGGAGTGGATGGCAGGGAATGGATCACTTGATTACAATTGGGTACTCCTCCAAAGCGACCGAGAACGGCCACTGTCTGAGACAGGATGCTGGGCTCAATGAACTATTGGTTTGACCCAGTATGGCACTTATGTTCTTATCTGAAGGTAAGACAGCTGCAGTGCAGCATTCCTCCTTTCCCTGACTGACATTTGAGTTGGCTGCAGCCATACCACAACCCCATCTGCAGGTGGGCCAACCCACTTAGGACTCACAGTTTTATATATTTTATTTTATAAAATAATTTGCTACCCCACCTCTTCTGCTCCAAGCAACCCAAGCACGGCGGCTTACAACGTTAACGCACATAAAATCATTAAAACCGAATACAATAAAAAGATATGGCACAGAACCGGCCCCCATCCCACCCTACACCCCATCTCCTTCGTCAAAAGCTATGCGGAACAGCCGGGTTTTACACATACGACAGATGGAGGGGAGATCTGGGGCCACCACCAGGAGGGAGTTCCACAGTCTAGGCGCGGCCACCGAGAACGCCCTCCCCATGGCAGCCCCCCAGGCCACACGGGGGACCTAGTGAAGCACGCTCTCAGCGGACCACAGAGGCTGCTCCAGAGCACGGCAGTCCCGCAGGTAAGTCAGACAAAGGCCGTATAGGGCTTTATCAGGTCAAAACCAATACCGTGAATCGGGTCTGGAAGACTATAGGCAGCCAGCGCAGAGCCCAGAGCACCAGTCCCGTCCCCGTAAGGAGACGGGTCGCTGCATTCTGCACTAGCTGCAGTCTCTGGACCGTCACCATACGTAGAGTGTGTTGCAATAATCCAGTCTCGAGGTAACGAAAGTATGGATGATTGGGAAGTTTGGGAAGCAATGATGTAATGCTTTCTGGTAAGTGTTAGAAAAACACATGCACTTCAGTCAGTCCCCAATGTATTACCAAACAACACAGGCTGTTAAATATTTAGAGTCAACTAGTAGGATTTTTCAATAGATTATCATGTGCATACAAGCATACGTACACTAATACAAAAGACAAAAAACTGAAGAGGAATTTGTAATGGTCCCAATAACCACAAAACTAATCAGGCTGCTGGCACGCAAACCAGAGCTGTACTTGGCTCTGCACTGATCTATCATGCAGGCAGGCCGCTTATTAACACCGCCTTTTCTCAAGCTGAGAAATAAGTTTATTTAGCTACTTTTCTACCCTGTACCCTCCTGCTCACAGAGCAGGTCGGGGCAGCTAATGATTAAATACATTCACGGTTGAGGATGCTTCGAGATCCTATAAGCTATGTGCAGTAAATCGGGCTCTCCCACCCAGGAAAACATTGTTATGCATGTGCATTTTGAACATTGGGGGGTGGGGTTGTGAGCAGGGGGGACGTGAATTTATTCACATTCAAACGTATGCTTTGGTAGAGGTGGGAAAAAAAACAATTCTAACAGAAACTATTCCAGTGATTCTCTCTTACCTCTTTTGAGTGTTCGGATTCAGAGACTTCATTTCAGGGAGCAGATACAAACAGCACTTTGTAAAGGATACTGCCAGATTAAGAGAGCCAAACGAACTCCGTAGAGCCTGTTTTATGGACTTCACACAGCTTTTTTTTTTTTTTTTTTTAAAAGGCTATTTCACCATTATGTTAACAAGGAAGTGTCTGCCTCTCTGGCACACAGTTTTAAATAGAACTGAATAAGATTCATAAGGGAATCCTCCTAACATACACATCCAGATTTAGCCTACAGTGGATTTTTAACAGCCAAGTTATAAACCACAAAAAATAGAAATTTAAACAGTGTCTTTGCACAGAAATCTGTATTCACCAATTTTGATACAAAACATAGCCCAATCTTTCTATCAACTGCAAAGGATACTTCCCCTTCAAGCAACTGTAGGTGAACTGCCTAGCCACCTATGCACCACAGAGAAGGTTAACACGCATAGTTACAGCAAAACAATTGTGACCCAAAGGTCTCCTGGTTCAATGTTTTTATCATCATGAGCATGTCGCTAAGTAAAGTTATTTCAGCCTATGCATTCCGAAGTTCTGCTGCTTATTTGTTCAAAAAGAGGAGTGCAGTTTCCATAGTAATGGATGCTAATATAAGAACACGCATCGACAGAAGGACAAAGTATTCTATTATCACTATTTTGTGAAGTGATAGGTTGAATCGACAGTGGTAGAATCTAAACTCATGGTTCATAGACCTTATTGTATTCCTAAGCCAGAGTTTAAGCCAGTAAGCAATCTTGTGGGGCATTTTTTCCTACCTTTCTCCTTTCAATATCCTCTTGGAACTTTAACCATTTATACCATAGCTAGACCTGCATATGAAGTGAAGATATAGGAAATGCAACAGAACTAGCTGTATCATTTTAACAACACTGCACACACAGCAGGGTCTGGGTAGTTGCTTCAAACCTTAAAATGAAGTGTCCTAGCTGAAGCACTTTATCCTCACACACTTAGGAGTGGATTTTTTTTTCTTCCCCTTTTTAATATTGCTTAGAATTGCAAACGTTACCATCAAGTCAGTTTTCCCTGTGGCACAAATTAAAGGGCTGCTGAAAACGGTTTTGTGATCTCCAGGCACATGACAGCTTAACTTTAGACAGAACAAGTCTTATTAAAAGGCCATGAGGATCACGGTTTGTATTTAGTTACTGTGAAAACAAGTTTTATATCACTAAATTTAATATGACCACATTACAGTGGCAGATATAAACTTAAATATAAATATATACATTTAGAGAGAACTGGACAGCTTTTGATTAAGAAAACCCCAATTCTATTCAGAACACATATCCCGTATTTCACTAGATTAAACTTGCTTAGAACGTCTCAGAAAATCATCTCATACGGTTAAAGCTTCATTGCAAAATTCAACCCTAACACACTAGGGATGAAAACAAACAAGACGAAAGGCAACATTAGCCCATACCAGCTTGGTGTTCACCTGCCCATTATTAGTTGTTCACCCCCAATGGCCATGGGACCACCACCCACCAGAAGCCGCAGTCCCCACTCACAGCGTGGCTTGGAGGCTGTGGAGCCCGTCACGAGGGCAAATGCAGGATAACGTGCACCCACATGGCCACATCCAGTCAGTTAATTTGGGGCAGCGCCTCTGCATGTACAGGCCCACCAGCACCACACAGTTGCAGGTAAAAATCCTAGAGCGTCTGAAGAGCAGCCGCTTCCTGCCCCTCTGCCCGATGGCACTGCCAGTGGGAGCTGCCTGCAACCACATGAAAGACACGCGGGGGGCTGTCTGTTTATTAGGGTGGACACTAAGTATATAAGCGGGGGCTGCTCGGACCGAACCCGGACTTCAGCAGGCTAATGTTTCCTTAGTTAACACCCCATGTTTGTGTTTCTTCCTATCTCAAGTTCTTCAGTATTCACAGTCATTCATTCAACTCAGTATTCAGTGAGTAAGAAAGGGGAAGGAGGAAAAGAACCACACACACACACAGCTTGGACAATTAAACCCTTTGAATTGTAACTAGCTCTGTCACATGTCCCTTAGGCAGCTTCTGTATTTGGGTAACAGGTCTGACTTTCCTTCTGGAAGTAATTGGTGAGATGTTTTACTGATCAAATTTCTTTTCTCTGGAAATAGCATGTCTGTCAATTCACATACAGCTACTTTTAACAAGATAATCCTTGACCTACAGCCAAACTATTAATACAGTCACTAACAGAGGTGTCCATTGCTCAACTCTCAAGACTAACATTACCAGAAGCTATCAATTTTAAAGACACATTAATGTTGATTTATATCCCGCCCTATCCCTGAAGGCTCAGGGCAGCTCACAACCAATACAAGATGAATATACGTATTAATCAGAAAGTCAACTGTCTTCCGGAACCTCAAGATGTTTGGTTCTCACTAGTCCTATACTTGGGCTGGGGTCACATCGAACTTGGCAGTTCGATAGGCCCAGGACTCAGTCTGGGCATCTTCATGCAACAGAGGATGTTAAGGATAGCCCACACCAGGTGGGTGTCCACTTGTCCATTTATTAGGCATTTGCCCCCACTAGCCAAGAGGCCACCACCCACCAGACCTGCAACCCCAACTCACTGCAGAGTCTCCGAGAATGCGGAGCCCGCTGTGCGGGCAAATGCAGGCTAATGTACACCCACATGTCTGTTAGGTTGTGTGAAGCATCTCTGCATGTACAGGTCCGTCAGCACCATAGAGTTGCAGGCAAACATCCTAGAGAATCCAAGGAGGAACTGCTTCCTGCCCTTCTCCTCTCTCTCACTGATGCAGCCAGCGGGGGCTGCCATCAAGCGTATGAAATACATGCCGGGAGCTGCCAGCTTATTAGGCTGGACACGCTAACCATGCAAGTGTAGGCTGCACAGAATGAACCCAGACTGCAGTAGGCTATCATCTCATTTGAAGAGAGCCAGCATTGGCATTGCTACTTCCTGCAGTCCTGCTCAGACAGAATGCCATCTCGAGCACTACACCAGCCTTGTACTCAGTAGCCCTGTACATCTGCCCTTGCCATCCCTTAGCCCAGAACCAGATTTTTAAAATAAAAATTTATTTCGATTTGCCTTCCACCCTTTCTTGAAGGCTCATGGTGGCTAACAACAAAAAAATGCAGCTGCCAGTTTATTAGGCCCCCATGCAAGGGGAGAGGTGGTCCTTTAGATATGTAGAGCCCAGACGGTTTAAGAGCTTTGTAGGCAAAAACTAGCACTTTGAATTGTGCCTAGAAAACACAGAATCTGGAGCACCAGTATAATGTGCTTCTGGTGACGCAACCGCATCAGGAGGCAAACCACCATGTTCTATACTTTTCAAAAGAGTAGGAGTATTATTAGCCAGATTCCAGTTTATGTAGGCATACTGTAATTACACAAACTCTCTTCAGTTTTGATTAGATAGATAATAGGTTCAAGACGAGTGAGACAACCCCACACCTCCCAATATTCTGAGTGGCCAAAGAGGAACAAGCTCAGTCACCTTGGCCAATAAGCTCCACCCACTTAGTGAAACAGGCCGCTTTCAGACTCTTCTCCCTCCCACCCAAACGTATAATCTGGATGCAGAGCTGGATTTCCTGCTCTGCATCCCTGTGCGTGTCTGCCGGCAAGGCCGCACGGGGAGGGCGCTTTCAGACTGGTGGCACTCTGCGCATATTCTGGTTGCACATTCCCTCCTGCAGCCAGAATATTTGGGGGG
>QEPC01014402.1:12375802-12394364 GCA_003113815.1 Sphenodon punctatus | reverse complement strand
GGGGGGGGGGGGGGGGGGCACGGCGGCAGGTCTGAAAGCAGCCTAAGTCCTGTGTCTCATGCACTTACACAACTGGAATGTGGGGAAATTCATCTAAGGCGGGACAGCAGCTCTCTTGCTTCTCATTCCACTGAGTTCCTGGTCATGCCATTGTCCTCTCCAGCGCTTTTCCTGGGAGGCAACCAGGAAAAAGGTGTATGAAGCTTGAATACTGGCTTTTCTCCTGAAAGAAATTTGAATGCCCTGAAAGGAGGACAGTAGTAAGGAGGCACCTACTCCAGGGGTCATGCATGTGTGAGTCGTTTAGAAGAATTTCCATTGCTGGAACAGCAAATAACTGATAAACAAGTCTCAACATTGTGTATGCTTCTCTATCAGAGTCTCTGCCTCACTTACTGCTTGCTGTTCCAACCCCACCCACTCCTGGATGTTCCTCACAAGGTGCAAGCAGAAGGGTGGTTTTTATACCCTAGAACTCCCTTTTCATGAGAACAGGGGCAGTCATTCCAGAGTAACAGTTAAAACACTGGGTGTTAACAAATGACACGGTAGCTCACACCAGATGTGTATCTGCCTGCCTACTAGGTGTTTGCCACCATCCACCGGACACACAGCCCCCACTCACAGCGCGGCCCTGGAGCACACAAAGCCTCTTGCTGTCATCAGGGCAGGGATGAGGAATAAAATGGCAGGAAAGGTCCAGCCTCCGTTAGTGACTGCCCTGCTTCTAGCAGTGCACAGAAGTCCAGAAAAGTCATGATCTTGTTCGCATCCCACTCTCATCTCATTCGGAGCTCTCACCTCTTCCATTCTGCTGAACTGGGAACTGTAGCAGTGTTGCACAGCCCCAAAAGTATAGTAATACAAAAAAGAGAAGGGGTCCAAGAGGCACATGTTTGACTGGGGTTTTTACAGACAGAGATGCCAATAAAACTGCTAACGTGCTGCTAGCTGCCAGTACAATGCTTTGAGCCGTGGGTGTGAGAAAAATTGATGGTGACCATATGCAAAGACTGACTGCTTTCGCTTTTGGTTTTTACTTTCGCTTTCAATTTTCGCTATAGGATAGGCGCTCAATGAAGTATGATATTTGTTCAATAAACTGAGCGTTATGTGCATAGCGAAAGGTTATTTCCAGCTGCCAAGTGCTCGCAGGTATAAACCCAAGTCTAAAGCTCCATGGGTGGGCAGGGACAGCAGACAGTGGACCGCCTCTTGGTAGCCTGGAAGAAAAACAGCTGGAGTTGCCTCTTCTTCCCACAGTTTGTTGCGGCTGCGAGTCATCACAGGGGGCAGGACGGGGGGGGGGAGAACACCTGCACACGTTATTAGGCTTGTCATGCAAAACCTGAGAGTGGGGGCTGCCTGAACACGAGGAACACATACAGGGGGCTGCCCATTTCTTAGGCTCTACACACTAAACATGTGAGTGGGGGCTGTACGGACTGAACCCAGATTCCAGGAGGGTACTGTCTCATTTGTTAACACCCACTATTTAGTATGCATAAGAGAAAACTACTTGTGACAGAGTTACCTTGACTGAGTGTCTACAGAGAATACTATATTCCTAGGGTTTGGATCTTCCCAAATTCTCTTCCTTCTACTCCCGAATACGGTCAGTGTAGCATTCTGTTTGTGTGAATGCTTCAAGAGTAAAACTGAAGTAAGGCCCAACTATGTCAACTTAACTGTTCATCAGAACATGGCTTTTTAACTTACAAGGTTTTCTTCTCTGGACTTTTTGAAAAGCCACTTGACCTATATTAACAAATTTTTTAGGGGTCTATTTTAATTAAGAAAAGGCAAGTGGTGTTTGATTTTGTATTTTCTTGCCATTACACTCCTCTGTGTTTGCAACACACTTTAGCAGAAAGCTCAAGAGCAGGCTGCATAACCAATAATTTATTCTTTTTGTGGGCAAGAGACTTTTCAAGGGATCATGTTTCAATTATCCAGAAGTAGTTTGTGGAAGGGACTATAAAAGGTTTCCATACTGGAGAACCAGAAGTTAACAAATTGCTAGAGAGTCACTGTAAATTGAAACCTTACAGCTTACTGGCCAATTTCCAACTTAAAACACACTTGTTATTGTAAACAGCATATTGACTTCTCAAGGGTGTTTCTGGTATCCAAAAATAGATTTACAATGCATGTAGGGTGTAATTATTAACCAATCGGAGGCAAAGGTTGTGTGTACATAAATGGATATAAAAATAGCAAAGCTAGGGACCTCTTCCTTTAATAACTCCAAGAGCTACTTGTGTAGCTAGAACTAGACTTTTTTGCACCAGTCTAACAACGTACTGAGTGAAAACTTGCCAACACAGAATTTTCCAAATAAGCTTTTCAAGGTCATATTACAAACACATGAAACAGCATTCGGAAAGCCATTCACCTCATGCTGTCCCATGGCTAAACAGTCATGCAATAGACCAACATGTGTCAGATGCTAAGGAAAAGACCATGTACACAACAAGGAAGACCTGACCCAGGGCATCAAATTTCAGATCAAACCCTGGGAGCAGCAAAAAAACATCAGTTGCCAGACTTTATTCTGATATTAAACTGTTCTTGCCCTGCTACACCAGTTGCCAGCCTCAGTTTTCTGGGCACCAAGGACTCCCAGGGGCCTGCAAATTTTGTGCCCCGAGACCAATCCAACATCTGCAATGGATTGTAAAGCCCAGCCTTCCAAAGCCACATCAAGTCACATTTCTTCCAGAAATTTTACATTTACTGTTGTTACAAATGTTTACTATTACATACATTCCCTGTTATTGCAACTGAAGGGTTATTTATTTTTTGAGAGCAACTGTCCAGTTTACTTGTGCACTGGACAGATTTATCATCTATGGCTGGTGCTGCTGTTCCATTCTCTTCCCTTAGACTACAAAAGACAGGTGTTTAAATCAGCAGCAACAAAACTGAACGCAGACAAGAAATAAAAGAGAAGGCAGATGTGTGCCCAGAGAGAAAGTTCAAGAAGGCAGTCTGATGCAAAGAAAAAAACCTTCTGAGCAACTCTGGGGAAAAGAGAATTCCGTGTTGTACTGTGCCCTTTCAGAAGGAGAATTGCTGAAGTTAGCTACAGAAAAGAATTCAAGTCGACTGTGTGCCAGGGCCATTACTTAAAGAATCCACAAAGCATTTTCATTTACAGCAAACACAAATAGACCTAACCATGTAACACTGGGTTCAGTTGGACAGTCATACCAGGCCAACATCTTATGCAATTTTCCAGGGCTCTCTCAAAATATTTCACCCTCTGAAAAATTCTTAAGCAACAGCACATGGCCCTATTAAGGACAACTGGGAAGAAAGACATTGCGTACACTATGTCAAGCCATTTGGCTTAACGGGGGTTGTTTTAGCTGGTGTTTCAAGCCAGAAGTTATATGCAGTCTCAACACAAAACATTCGTGTTTCAGCCCTCTTGCTGCCACAATAAACCAAACCCCACAAAGCTGGGTGAGGAAATTAAAAAAAAAAAAAAAAGACACTCTACTGCTAATAATTTCCTCATCTTGATGCCCAGATATAACGTTTCCCCAGAATAAGAGATTCTGGCCCTAGGAATTTCACTTGCAGGAAAGCAACGACCAAGCTTGCTACATAAGAAACAGTCAAGAATTTACAGAGGAGACACACACATTCAGGCTTTGCAATTCAGGACAATTTTAGAAGAGCTCTTTCCTCCGTGGTATTTCATTCGCTTCACACACTATTGCTATTCTTAGTAAGCCGTGGTATCAGACTAGTATGGAAGTCCCCCAACTTGTTCTGTTGAATGTGTTACACAAGTACATACATAGAAATTAATTCATCTGATGAGAACTTGCCTATGGGAGCACAGTTATGACTTTTGTGCCCCTGTGCCACCTGTCCATAAAGTAGACATATCAAACCCCAGGAAGATGATGCCAGTACAGGTGGGATTTTTTGGTGGTATGAAACCAAACGTAGACACCTGTAGTCCAATTGCTGCTCTCCTCCTCTCTTGTTAGCTACCCCTCTGCTAATATGAACAGAGAGAGATTTCCAAGGTGCCACTACACCAGAAGTGTGAAACCCCAACCCATGGGCCAAATCCAATTTGGCCCCTTTCTAGTGCCTGGATCTGGCCCATGGATCCAAGACCTATCCTCAAGCACTGATGCAGCATTCTCAGGGAGATGACCAGTATTCAAAGATAGGGGACAGAACCAGGATCTGAACCCTCCTTTCCTCCCCAATCCTGAGAACATCCCTTAAGTGCTCTCCCACTCCTCAACTTCTTATCTGGACCACAAAGCTTCTACCAATTTCCCAAGTGGCCCAAGATTCCCCACTCCTTTCCTACATTAATCCTTATCCTTGTTTGCAGCCAGGCTAAATTAGTAGAATTTTAAACTGGATTAAGGTGTGCAAGGAAACCTGCCTTACACAGAACAGGCCTAGGATCTCAGAACCCAAAGACATGCCTCGTATCAGCTCTTCAACAATTCTTGCCCAATCGCTTCATAATCCATGTTTGTGGTTGAGAATGCTTTGCAGTTCGGCTCCAAAAAGCAGTTGTAAAAACCAAAGGGCAACTCTACATTGCTTTTGAGGACGTTCATATCAAAGTTGATCAGTTTACAATAGTCTCATTCAAAAAGCCAGTCCTAACACACAGGAACCTGATAATCCAGATGTAATTTTTATGGTTGGTGACCATGCGCAAGGACATAGCCAGACCAGGAATGGTGTGGAGGGACGCATTGTGTGTATATCACATTACAACAGCACACAGGTATTTCTATAGCTCACTAAAGATATTAATTTATTTCACCAATTGGTCATGCACTAAAGTATCAACTGTACAGTTTAAGACCAGCCTGGCTCACACATGTATGCTCATGGTCCAACCCCTTCTAGATAGTTTATAAACTGCCGAGTTCCTCTGATCGCCTTTGGCTAAGGGCCTACTATGTACAAGGGGGGAGGGGAGCTCCATTACCAGATTCCAGGTGGAGAAACACATTGGACTTGGACCTGGGAAGCCAGGGTTCAAATCCTACCCTAACCATAAACTTGCTGGGTGGCCTTGGGTAAGTCACTATCTCTTAGCCTCAGTTCCCCATCTGTAAAATGGGAACATGTGCATCTGTCCGTGTTCCCCTCACCCATGTCCATATTAGACTGTAAACCCACTGGGCACAGACCTGTCTCTGAAAATCTAACACTGTAAAGCGCTGTGTATGTCTAGTAGTGCTATAGAAATGATAAGTAGCAGAACTGAATAAATGAGGCACGATTGTACTCAACCAATTCAGAAGCCTAACAATGCCATTTTATAGTAACTTTTCAAGGAGAAAACTTTAAGGGATGACAATCACAACTGCTAGTTTGCCTCATTCAAGTCTTTAGCCGTTCGTCTAAACCGCCACAAGCAAAATCATACGGGGAAAGCAAAAACACGTCTTGAATCTGTTCCTCTCACTTCCTGCATCAACATTCAGCTTCTCTTCTTCACCTCGAGCCCCTCCATGCATGCTCTTATTTTTTTAATCCCTTCCTTCTGATCCCAAATATCTGTTATCCTTTGGCACCACGTTCACATACCTCCAGACAGCCATCCTCTCCACTCACTTTCTTTTAATTAAAACCATCATGAAACTTACATTAAAGGTAACAGAAATTTGAATTTCATTTGTATATGGGCAGGATCCTCTCAACAGATAGGACCAGCATGTAGTGCAGGTGCAAGTCCCACTGTAATAACGGAACATGTGTGTCAGTGCTAAGTGTTACCGTCAACAGCATCTACTTAGAGGATCGTGTTGTATAACACACATCATGGTGTCCTCTGTAACCTTCCTAATTTAGAATGCATGCTCCCTGGGGCAGGAACAATGACCATAAGTCATTAGAGCTCAATAAATACATATTTTTCATTGGTCACTGAATGTTTTGCATCACGGAACATGCTGATGAGGTTACCATGACATTGAGGACCTTGATGAGTGAAGGATTCTCAATACAAACCTCATTTGATGACAGATGAAATGTTTCATCTGAGCTATGTATCAGAGGTTTACTGATTAGGCTTCAGTACATTGAGAATTGCATTTTAATTGCATCCATGAAATGAAATTTCAAAGACATTTTTTGATGAAGTAAAAACGTTATGTTTATTTACACTAGTTTTAAAAAAACAAATATGTTCTGCTAGTGCAAGCCTTACAACCTTTTTCCAGACTTCTATACGGAAAAACAATCCATAAGTATGTTCTCTTTTGCAGGGTGTGAAATTTGCAGGCTCCTCAGAGCTATTGGTGCCCAGAAAACTCAGGCTGGCGACTGGTTCAGGGGTGTAGTGGGGCAATAACAGTTTACCAGGATAAAGTCTGGCGACTGAATTTTTGGTGGCTCCAGGAGTTCAATCTGCAATTTCATGCCGTCTTTTGCACTGCACACTCAACTTTAAAAAAAAAAAAAATCAAATCAGCATAATAAAACTGCATCAAAATTTGTTCACAAGCCAACCGCTGGTAGCTGACCCACATTTTTTATTGCAGTTGTAACATTTTTCCCCAATATAATTTATTTATGGCATGTATATCCTCAGACCTTTGGAGTCCTAGATAACATTACTAACAGTTTTAGTTTAACACACAATTAATGAGTTACTGTAAACTTAGCCAAGCACTCAAAAGACACACGCTCCATGGTAACACCAAGTCCTGGAGGAAAACCTT
Source organism: Sphenodon punctatus (assembly GCA_003113815.1). Lineage (NCBI taxonomy): Eukaryota > Metazoa > Chordata > Lepidosauria > Sphenodontia > Sphenodontidae > Sphenodon > Sphenodon punctatus. Next base: position 12,387,645 of record QEPC01014402.1, on the reverse strand, counting down.
TTACAAATAAGAAAACCCTACACTTTAGTTTACTACGTTCAGCACACTAAATCGACTGCTTCAGGAACTACCAGTGAAGTTTGATCTAGCTACTACCTAGTACATGCACACCACATAAAACCACCAGACTGAAAAAGACAGCGGAGAATAAGTTTCCTGGAGGTCATTCACCATTCTCTAATAAGGGCAAGGAAAGATGCTAGCTACACAAGCCAGTTAAAAAATGAGAAACACTGAAGCCACTGGAACACTTTGGATTCCTAAATAAGGATGTAGGCACATTTCTAACCAGTTAACAGTTCATCATCTTCACTGCTATAATTAACACAGAGCGAAGCCCCAAGACCTCTTATGATGGAAGAGGAAAGGAGAAGAAGAAAAAAATGACAAGTCCAGTTTAGACAGCTGATACTATAACCTCAAAATAATAATTAAATCCCATTTTCCTTTGAACACCGCCAACTAAGACCAACATCCAATTGCTTGTAGCAGTCAAAGAGATACCAGTGGAAGTTTATTTTTCTGTGTTTGCTTTGATCTCTCTGTCCTGACAAAATATTTAGCAACAAACTACTGGAGTCTTAAGCAGCCTACATACGCAACACCAAAGTTGGATTTACAAAGTTATCCCAAAGCAGCTGTTCTGCTGGCATTCAATTTTTTGAATTAGTGTCTAGGTTCACTAGGTAGGTAACTAGTGCTGCTTTATACAACTATGTAACATAGCTAGCTACACAAGTCTGCAGTTCTACATTTCTGAGCAAATCTGTGCAATGCATAAGATTAAGTGAGCTGCTTCACTGTTTTCTCTCTCTCAGCTTGCAGCATTTTAGTATCCTAGTCTTTAAGACACATAGACCATCCTATGGATGCATATAACTTATAGAATTAATGGGAGTTGTTGGAACAAGAACTGTAGAATTATATCCCCGTCTTTATGCAGAGGTAGGACGACACTTCTGGAAGACACTGTATGCCCACATTTGTTGCATTCCCAGCTATGGTCACGTGATCACAATGGCTTCGTTATATTTAACAGATCCATGCCCATGTTACACAATCTACTGGGTAATTTCATTACCCTCACTCCCTCTTTCCCTGCTGCTGCTGTCTGATGTTGCTACCCTGACGGGGAGGCAGCGGCTGTACACTCTGACCCACTGCCTCCAACCCTTCCTCAGGATTTCATTGTGCGGGCAAGACGAGAGGAGCACTAACGGCTGCCGGGGGGGGGGGGGAAATAGCTGGCATTGACATTTCTGCAAGGCAATACAATTAAACATTTTACTGCATGTTTATAAAAAAGTGCTTGCACACGTTCCAAACCGACCTTAAAAAGAACTCCCGTTCGTGACACAGCTGGATCAATCGGATACTGGAAACCACATTACTTTCAACGCTGGATGCAAAAGGGTGCTTGCATACATTACAAAGTCACCCAGACAGGAATGAATGCAAGTTTGTGTAAAGTGGGCAAGCAGCCCAAGTCATTCCTCACAACAATACTTTCTGACCAGTTATTATATGCATTCCATAAAACACTATGGCCATTTTTGCTCCCTCAGTACACCTTTCAGTGTTTAGGTGAGAACCGTATGACAACATTTCTCTGAAAAGAGTGAACATGCAGTACAAGACTCATCCTTTGCAGCCACAAGATCTCATGAAGGAAAGAGACAGAAGTAGAAGATACCAGCCAGTATAGCAAGTGTCATGAAATTTCAAGACTTGTACTGAGGATATTTGGAAGTAAGCCACAAGACTCATTCATACAAACACTTTTAGAGTTAAGTGGCACAAACTCCCAATCTGCGTGAAATCCTGACCACTTCCTATGTTCCTTGAGGATCCCATGTTCTCCTGTTAAGAGGCTATTTGCAAGGATTGAACAATCAAGTAGCAATGATGCTGTGCAATCTGATTATCTTGTATAAGACTGAAGCTTGCTCCATCGTGGCTTGTTTGTTACTTCCAACCTCCAAAATAGTCATAGGAGGTCTGGCTGGAGAGGCTTGGAGTAGGGACTCACTCCTCCAGTCCCTACTACTTCATGGAGTAGGGACTCACTCCTCCAGTCCCTACTACTTCAGGAACACATGGATAGAACTGAACAAGGGAATTCCTCTATGCTCTTTGCATTGTGGGATGGGAAACAAGGGAGTGGGGAAGTGGCCACTGAAATGCCAGGAATGAGTTGTGCAAGTGCACTGCTATGGGATAACACACACAGATTAAGAAACATGTGCTCAGTTTGCATAGGAAAAGGGTGATTTGTGAATGACAACTATGGCCTAAAATTCTCACTTGGAAGAGTCATGGGATCAGCAGCTTAAAGTGACCCGAGGTATGCTTGGCTATCACACACACACAAAATGATGAGTGAATTATTCTTCTGATCACTTTAAGGAGTTCTAACTTCTATCTTAGGTCAATAATTGGGACTTAGCAGGAGAAAATCCACAACTCAAATTATAAACTATATTGACAAGTTAGAACGTCATGCTTGACTCATACTTGGCAGGGAAAAAAACCCTGAAAGTCAACTTTTATGCTATACAGATATATTTGAGAGACTGTTGGAGTGTATTAAGAAACCTACATTATTCATAAATGTGCACACTATAAAACTGTCCAACTCACTTGCTCCTGAAACATTACATGAAAAAGATTCAGAGTATCAGCACTGTTCTTTGAAGAAAGAGCTTCAATGAAATATGGAGATCAAATAATCCTCGAGTTGGTTATTCAAATATTCAACCCAACTGAAAGTTTCAATCTGAATCCTTTAAAAGTCAAATTTTATGCTAGAAGGCCATTTCATTTTCTTCAAATGAAAATAAAAGATGGGAGTTTAAGTATTTGGTTCAACAGCAGCAGCTATTTTGAGTTCTAAGAGCTAGAAAAAAAATACCAGTTCTTAAAATGTGCTCTCTCTCTACCCAACAGTATATTAGATGTGTTAAATTGCTATAGATAGTAGTGTTCTCCCCTCAAAGACCTATTCAGATATAGCCTCTGGCATTACTTAACTGTAAAATCTTTTTTGCTAAGTTTTGCAAAGGAACTGGATTTTTACAAGGTGGGAAAGGCAAAAGAAAACCATTTAAATGTTTGTGAGTAACAGGCATGAAGTAGCAGTCAAAATATAAAATGGCTTTAGATACATGCCCTGGTTTAGTAATATATAAAAATGGAGGATAACCGCTGGTGCTTGAATTCTACATAGGATATCAATATTTGACTCTTTCAGCACATGTGAATGGATAGGGGAAGCCAACTGATTTCTTAACTATTAAGTGTATAGCAAAGTGAAGTTATCCCAACACTATTCTGGATCAAGCATATCCAAATTGTTTCACAGCTCTTTTGATACTGAAGGCTGTCTGGGATTCAAATGAAATTTTAGGAAGCAGTATTGTTGTTTGCTTATAATACGCCTCATGGAAAATAAAAAGCTATTGTCAGGAGCCTGTGCCACCAACGGGAACACGGGTCCATCCCTGACTATTAAGGACCGAGATTAAATATCCAAATCCATTTAATAAATCACTGAGAAACAATAAAAAATGACATTGCAGAGCAATTAGCTACAGGCTTTAGGTCTCGTCATTTTACCAGCATCCAGCGAACGGATGCATTTTTCTTTTACTATACTTTGGAGAGTTTGTGAAACGTGCCCTCTTTCATTCACATTAAATTTGAAATGCAAGGGTCTGATCTTCAAGGCACTCTACTGGCGCAAGGAGCGGGCTATAATTCATGATCTCTCTAGGAAAGCTTTAGACAAATGTACACATTGATTTGATTACTACTTTCAAAAATTGAAATACCAGCACAAGTTGCAAAAATGCATAAGGTGGGGAAACAGTTCCAATTCATCTATCATTCATTCTCAAAAGGAATCAATAACTCAGCCCAGCCCATGAGATCAGTTTACATTCCATCTAATTTATTTTCTACTGGATGTAGAATTTAACTCAGGAGATTTAACCAAGACATTTAATTAAATATCATGATTACAGTAAGCGGATACTATGCCCATTTGCCACAGACTTCCAAGTCTTACACAATCTGCAACTGCCTTAAGTGTAGTAAACAAAATATTATAGAAAATGGATGTTTTAAAAAAAGTGTCCACTGTTTTAAGTTGGCTCACAATCGGCAAAGTGGATCACTTTAAATGTGAACTTAGCCCTTAAGATGAAGATTGCTGCAATGCTTTTAATCTTTCATGAGTGGGTCAGTAAGTCATGTTAAAAACATAAAAGTAACATATACAAATCCTTCTCTGCACACAACTCTGCCCCCGATCAGAGTCAATCACACATCAGGACAGAAGTTAATCACTGCAGAAAGGAAAGATCATTTACACCCATTTATTTCAGGACCGAGCACAGATCTGGAATACCCTTCATTATGCCAAGTTCTATTTGCGGAACAAATCAGAATAGATTGACCTAATTGAAGAATTAGAAAACGGCACTCAAAACAATAAATCTGAGGAGCATCAATGAAAAGGGTTGGATGGGTGTAGGTTAACTAATTGGAAGCAGATTTATCTAAGCCAGAAATCCAGAGTTTATGAGCACACAGTAGGCGTAATGAATGGCTCTAGCAATCACTGGTACAATTAAAGATCTGTTCCTGTTAAAGCATTCCTGCTATAAACTAATTTTAGGGGTTACAAATTGGTTGTAAACATCTGCCATGGAGCTTCCTGATTTAAGATCTTAATTGGACAAAACAACAATGATCAGAATACCAGGTAAAGTTTCTTTATCCCAACTAAAAGAATAGTAGTTGGGTTTTTTCCAGGCATAAATTTAACATTACTTCGTTCTGCTAAAAATAAAGAGTGAAGAGAGCTGAAAGATTGATGAGTAGCAGTGAACACACAGCAAAACTACCCTTTATTTCCCTTCCATTGTATTTTAATAACTATTCACAGTATCTATTTGAAATGCTCAGCGTGTATGCCATGACTCCACAACAGCAAAGAACAAAAAGGTCTAGCTGGTTTACCAATGCCAGGGCTATTATACCCAGTAGCGAATCTAACCAAGCAATAATGCCCTTTGTAGTTTGGCCATTAAGGGCAATACTTGGCACATATTGATAAAATTAGTATTACTTACTCCTTCGTATTTGAAGGAAGTGTCAAAAGCAAGATCAGCAAAGGCAAGATTATTAAGTCTTTATACAGCGCCAGCAATGTATCAGGCACACATCCAGGTCCCTGCCCTGAGGGGATTACAGTCTAGGATGGACATGGGAGAGGAGAACATAGGGAGAGAGGGGGATAAATTCACAAATTTGAGAAGCTGCAGGTACACATGCTTAGCTTTAAGAAAAGGGGAGCTTGAATGAAAGGACAATAGAGGGGGCATCGGTGTGCAGTCACTGGGACTGGGGAGCTAGGGAAAGCCTGAGGGAAGAGGAAGGGTTTCAAGAAGGATTTGAAGGTTGGGAGGTAGAAGCAGAACAAATACATTTAGGGATGGAGCTCCAAGCACGGGGATCTGGACGGAAGGAAATGCAAAGAGAGTTCAAGGAGTAGGAGACTCGGAGATGGAAGAGGGTGGTGGAAGAAAAGGAGTGAATTTCCCATGTGGCAACATAGTGGGAAATAAGTGCATAAAGACAGAGGGGGAAAAGGTCATGAAAAGCTTTGAAGACAAGGAGCTTGGGCTGGACGCAAAAGGAGGGATAAGGAGTCCATGCATGCCAGTGCTTCCTTCCCATAACCAAAGCAGGAGGATTAGGGTTCTCTCTTTCAGTCCTCTGTGTTTTGCGTCTACTGCTCCTTTGGGTTTAAATCAGGTCACAGGGAACTGGTGACTTTCAGATCTGCTTCTTGTGCTGTTGGATTATAAGTGTGTCTGGGAAACTCACAAAAAGCAGCACATTCTAGAGGCAATCTGATTTTAGAAGAGGAGTTAGTACATACCGAAGTGCTAAATATTACCCAGGCACCTCCCCTTGTTTCAAGGGTTTACTTTAACTATACACAGTTTACCATCAAATACGACTACATACATCTAGTTCTGGAAATTATAGGGCCTTGTCCTTCCAAAATTGATCCCAGTTATATTTACCACCATAAGTAGTCCTGTTGGTTTCAACAACAAACGGAGTAAAGCTAAGTCTAGGCGTACGTGTTTGCAGAATCAAGGAATACAGCATAGGCAAAGTTCTTCTGGCATCATCAGTGTGCCTTGAACCCTACAAAATATCAACTTTAGCTTCTTGGTGTAATATATTTGCCTATTAAATCTTACACTTCCATCATTAATTCCCCCACACTCCCAAGAGGCCTCAGCACACTTACATACATTAAACTGTACTGCTATGTGTGAATCTGGCCAAAGTCATGTTAAGTTTGCTTGTCTGGTCAGGGATGTTCCAAGAAACAGTTGTTCATAGACTCAGAAAAACAACACTGTATTCGTTCATATTCTGAAGATTTTCTTCACAGCCACAACAATATCAAAATTGGGAGTTGCTAGATAACAAATCAGATGCTATCTCACACATTTGTTACGAATTTTTTTTTCCTCACTAGTGATGAATCGGTGTACACACAGTGTATGCATGTCTTATTCGGAATTGTTTTCCTCTCTTCAACATGTTTTTTTCTGGTCACAGGAAGACACTGAGCCCACTGATTGCAACATTCCTTTCAGTTCCCAAGAGAATTCACAGTCATAAGTTATAACTTACTTGTGGTTAGGTGGGAGTAATCAATAAAGCTACAAAACATATTAGAACCATAGCATTTTACTTCAACATAGTAGGCAAGTAATCTAAATTGCATCCTCATTAAGCATTTATACTAGTAGAACGGCTTTCCTAATTGATATTGTTTAGTTAGGCCAAGTCAACACACAAAGCTTGATATAGTTCGAAGTTGGCAAACAGGAACAAGCCAGGTTAGAACTAGGGCAAACGTTCACACAAGATTTTGTTTAAGTCTGTTTAAAACAATGGGTAAAACTTCTATTTTTAGGCCAGGTCACAAAAGATTACACTATAACATGCGTAGGGGCTGCGCTGATCTAGCAGGGGTATCATACCAGCCAGATATACGGGTTATCACTTTCTTTCCCAGCATAGTTATAGTGCAACGAATAAGTGTCATCTGGGGGTGCCCTGCTCGAGGTCCCCCGAGGGGCTACGCAAGGGAGGGCGGCACCTCGGCTGTGAAACTCCCTTCCGGTGGAGGCCCGGTTGGCTCCGGATCGCCTCTCCTTTTAAAGAAGCTGCAAAACCTGGCTGTTCCGCCAGGCGTTTGGCGGGGGAGATGGGTGATTGGGTGTGGGGGAGTGGGTTAGGGTTGGATATTTATCCTCCTTTTATAAGTTTTTAGCTTTATTGTCTTATTTTTTATTGTTTGTTAGCCGCCCCGAGCTGCCTGTGGCAGGAGGGGCAGGGTAGTAAACCTTTTTAAATAAAATAAAAGTGTGGTTGAGCTCAAATCCATCTTTGAGAATGGTAGCATGTGGAAATAGGTTTTGTAGTAGACTGAAATTGTCATAACGAATTTTTCAACGTTGGTTAGGTTCCACTTGACTAGGACATTGATGGTTCCATTTACATGGCTATTCTGGGAATGCTTCTGCCTAGACATGAAATATGTACCTGCAAAAACAGGTTATACCCATTGAATTTCTGGGACCCAAATCAATGCAAAAATTTCAGGTATGAATCAGTACTCAATTCAGATACTCAATATCCCAGAATGTTGACTTTCAGTCTCAATGTTTCAGTTTTCCATCCTGATTTACTAATTGATAACCAGAAACCTCACAAAATCAGTACAGGAAATTACTGATTTTTCAGGTATCTTGGGTACCTGATAGATGACCAGCCCATTGGATACCCAACATAATGCTCCAAAATATGGATATTATCCATGGATACCAAATTTGGTACCTGTTTCAGCTCTGCTTTTTCCCAAACCTATAATTTTGTTTGGACCCTATAAAACTTGCCTTCCCACCCCCCTTTTGGTGAAGTCACTCATTGAAGATATTTGTATATCTATCAAGGCTTCCCCCTAATAGAGACCTCTATACTGTTTTAAGAATAGGAAGTGCGCACACACAAACCGAGTAACGGCTATCACAAGTTACCCGTAAAATGCCTCTGATGAAAAGTGCTGTCTAAGAATTCCAATCACTGGTGTGTCCAAGCATTGGAACATCTGATCCTTTATAAATCAATACTTTGGGTAATAGTAGGCTCCACTTAATCAGGACAGCCACTTAAATGGGCTGAACTCTGGGAATGCTATTCTTCCCAATGTTTTTGTTGTTTAATTGAGAGTTATTTGGGACGCAATATTTTCAAATCCTTCACCAAAATTACTTTCCAAAGCAGTCACTAACTCAAAAGTTGTAAGTGGTGGACCACATTAGACAATTCAAGCAATCTGCACTACCCCTTCTGAAGATGAAGACAGACATGGGTTATTTTTAAAAAGAGATACTACCATGCATGGCTACCCAGGAAACATGCAGCTGACCACTCATCTGAAGGTGCAGTGGCATGGATATATGCTCCCCTGAGCCTCAGAGCACCCCGCACCCAACTCATGGCCACTCACGGAGCACTGCAAGGAAATCCAGAGTGCTCCATGCAGGGCTAGATAAATGCTGGGTGGCCACCTAAGAGCTGTCCATTTGAAATGCTCCCCACGCATTCCACCTGAGTGGGTGCTTCATGGCAGTGCCGCTCAGTGGCCACTGATTCCTCCCCCCACCATCGGCTTGCTCGTTTAAAAACACCTAAAGTTCAGTCAAAAGCACACCCAGTCATGGAAATAGTACACAACTGGCTCTTATTTCAAATAAAGCATTTAACATTTATTCATCATATGTAATTTTTACGGATGTGCGAACAGAACGTGGTTCGGCTGTTTGGTTCGGTCAAACATCTGAAAATAGCACTATCGATACCAAATTCAAAGATTTTTTCCAGTATCGGTATTATTTGGCCCTTGGACCACCCCTGGTGCCAGGAAGTCTACTCCTCAGCTGCCTCCCCCTTCCAGTCACGTTTTTCCCACCCCTGAGCTCATCCAAACATGACCGAACTGTTCTGCCGTTTTCTAGTTCAGTTCGGACGGTCTGTTCGGATGTCCGAACAGACTGAGTTCGGGTCGAACTCCGAACAGCGTTCGCCCATCCCTAGTAATTTTATTCTTTGTCTCTTCATTTAGAAATAAAAGCTTCTCTTCTGCATGCTGTAAATTATGAATACATGCAGCATGGCTGCAATTGAGATCATATCTTTAATTGGGACAGTTGCTTTTTTTTGCATCTCCCAAGGCAATCTGATAAAGATGATTCTAATGTAGCCTAATGGATAAGGTGTGGGCCTTGGACCTGGAAGACAAGAGTTCACATTCTGTCTTTGTAATGAACACATTGGGTGACCCTGGACAAGTCACTGTTACTACCTCTCAGTCTCGGCTCCCCATCTAACATGGGAATAATAATGACCTATCGCATACAGTTAGGGTTGCATTGTAAGGGGAAGCGAGATAAGGATTGCAAAGCACATTGAACAGTGAAAGCACTCTATAATATATAACATACAATAGGTAGTGCCTTACAAACAGCCCAACACTACATTCTGCATATTTTCCATGGTAGTTAAGAACAGAAGGGGTGCTATACTGCATCAGACCAATGGTCCACCCAGCCCAAAATCCTGCTCAGACAGTGGCCACCTTCAAGGAGGTCATAATGGAATGAGCCTCTGCCTCCTATTTATTCCCGTTTACCAAACAAATACAGTACAGAAGCTTCGACATTAACCAAGAAAGCATCTACTTCTTCCACTCCACCAACATGTCACACTTGACCTTGACAGGACACTAACAGGTAAAAGGGTAGTTCAGACTCCGTACTTATTCAATCCCTGGACGCTGTAGACATTGGATTAACAGCAACAGAGAGAAAGAAACCTGTACTCTAGGAAACAGGCTATATGGAGTTCCGAGTCAGACCAATGATCCATCTTAGCCCAGTATTGTCACAACCTGACACGGCAGCAGGATTTCTAGGCTCCCCAGCAGAGGCCTCACCCAGGAGTGCTACCAGAGATCCCAGAAATTGAACTTGGGACCTTATACATGCAAAGCATGAGCTAATCTACCACCTAAGCCATGACCCACCCTTATGTGAAATGAAATCTTTCATTTCACATAGGCCAAGGTTGGTCTGATAATCTCAAGCAGCTGCATGAGGGAATCAGGCCATGAGTCATTGTCCAACACTACCCTACTGCTGGAAACGCAACGTGTACATTGCAAAACCGGTTTGAAGCCAACTCCTCACGTGGTGCAGGTTGATGATGGACAACTTGAACAGTATCCCCATAGTCTCTGAAAAGGCCACTAGGCAACACAAATGCTCTTTAGCTGGATGAGAAGCAGACTCCCCTCCCCTCCACCTGTTCAACATACAGATCCTGAAGAAGTCAAGGGATGTCTTTAGGAAGCCCCCACCCCTATGCTTAATCATTTACCTTGTCCTGAGGGCCTGCCAGGCTGCATCGATGTCCGCGTACAGGTTCTTCTCCGAGGGTTTGCCCGAGCTGACCCCGTAGCCAGAGTAGTCGTAGGAGAAGACGTTGCAGTTGATGCGTGAGCCCAGGCCAATGTAGAAACTGCACATCTGGCCCAAGTCCACAGCATTGCCGTGTGAAAAGAGCAGCGTGTACCGGCTGGAGGGGGCACAGCGCACAAACATGCATCCCAGCCGGTTATCCCGAGCGGTGCGAGAGAAGAAGACCTCCACAGCATCCAGCTCCCGCTGAGAGTATTGCCAGTCCGCCCGCTCAGTCAAGTGCAAGCTGCAAGTCCCCGTTGGAGTCCCAGACCCCGAGGCGGTCCCTCCCTCCTGCTGCTCCGGTTGTAGCACCGTGTACGTGGGCTCCGGGGGCAAGAAAGCCAGCTTAGCCGCTATGCGGCTGGGACAAGGCGGGCAGCAAAAGAGCCAGCATAGCTCGCCCAAAGAGAAACCGTTCATTCTAGGGCCTTGTTCTGGCATTAGAGATGCTGGAGAAAAAACCAACACCAAGAACAAAAAAAACAAAAAAACTCACAGCTCACTCAATGCGACCCACCCCCCAGTTACAGGAGAAAAGCACCTCGTCCCCAAATCCAAACCAGCTGCATCCACCCTGCAAATCCTACCAGTCCGCCAACACTCAACAATTCACTGCCTTGGAGAAAAAACAAGGTCAACTGATCCCCAAAACTTACAGCCAAGCTTACGGATAAGCCCTCAGCACCCAAACCAAGCAGAAATACCAACTGAACACGCAGGCCCTTCCATCAGCGCCCCCAGCAACCACTAAACTCAAGGCCCCACACAAGCAAAAGCTACCTGCAGCTTCGCTTAAAAAAACACCCCCAAACACCTCAGTTCTGCATCTACTAAATTAGCCTCTAGTGCAGAGGTCACACTATCCTGCAGTCCCCCAACCGACGGGATGCCCAGCCCAAACCACCCCTAGAGCATCCCCCACGGGGCCTGGGACCACGCTAGCCCTGCCCTGCCTCCTCCAGAGCCTTGCTCCCCGCGATGACTCTAGTCACCCCTCACTTTCCACCTGGCGGGGGGATCCCCACTAAGAGCCTATTCCTCCCCACCCCCCCAGGGGCTCCTCCCAGAGCCCTGCTCCCCCACATGGGCTAGGCGCTTCCCCACTACCACCCCCTCACGCAGACCAGTCTCTTCTCCCCCCCAAATCCTGACCCCCCCAGGTAGCCTAGCCCCCCCTTCTAGTACCGCACCCCGTCAAGAGCCAGAACTCCCCCCCCCCACAACCCC
>QEPC01014402.1:12356765-12370740 GCA_003113815.1 Sphenodon punctatus | reverse complement strand
TTGGGGCGGCAGGAAGGCCAAGCCCCAGGAGAGTCGTGGTGTCCTCGAGCGATGACAGCCGAGGATGCTGGGAGCATATGCAGATGAGCTGCAACCTCACCAGTCCTTGGCCCGCTGGTCGGTGGAGCTTGGGGCGGCAGGAAGGCCAGGAGAGTCGTGGTGTCCTCGAGCGATGACAGCCGAGGATGCTGGGAGCGTATGCAGATGATCTGCAACCTCAGTAAATGCTCATGAACGGTTACTGCAAGGGCGTAGCTATAATAGGGACAGGCAGCGTGGCTGCATCAAGGCGGGGGGGCATGCTCCCTGGTGCAACTGCATACGCTTGCCCTGCCTCTCGAGAGGATTACAGGAGAGCTCAACTTCCGCACTAGGGCCCATTTCAGCCTAGCTATGCCTCTGGCCTACTGTCATGTCTTGCTAACACCCATAGTTGGTTCAGTTCAAGCCACCTGACTCTGTATGGCTTTCCCATCCCAATGGTTTCTAACGTCATTGTTTACAAATGCTTGAAACACTGATTCCCCCCTGCACCCAACAGCTCCTTCCCAAGTGAATGCTTTCATTATATATGTTGGTCTTTTATTTTTATTTTCTTAGTCTATTCTGATTTTTTATATGCCTGAGGAAGGGTCCTGTGTGGCCCAAAAGCTTACATACTCTTACCAGTAGGAGTAGACCAATACAAATGTCTATGTGGGTGTGTCATTTACAGGCAATGTTCTGCTTTTAGAAGGAATTTGAGGCCACTTTCAGACATCCCCTCCCTGCACATATTCTGGCTGCGAGGTGCGGGGGGGGGGGATGCGCAGCCAGAATATGCGTGGGAATTGGCCAGTCTGAAAGCCCCTGCACGGCTTTGCTGGCAGACATGCACAGGGATGCAGAGCTCAATTTCCTGCTCTGCATCCCTGCGCATGTCTGCCGGCAAAGCCGCGCAGGGGGACTTTCAGACCAGCCGATCCCCACATATATCCTGGCTGTGCATTCTCCCCTGCAGCCAGAATATGTGCGGGGGGGGGGGGAGGGGAATGACTGAGAGTGGTCTAAGAACTAGACCAGCACAATCCTGAAGCCATTTGTTGTGAGTGCCACCTCTGTGAGATTGTGCAAACGCCATTGGAATGAATGGAAACTTGTGTTGGTGTAAAGGTCTGGTGCTAACATTAGATGGCTTCAAGATTGCACCCTAAATTAGTAATTTGGATAGTGTTATAATTATAAACATGGAGAGTCAGAATTCCTTATTTCCAGCGGCAGTGAGTCCAAACTTCAGATTCATAGGACATGGTTGCCAACTAGAAAACCTTGAATTTCTGATTCTCATTTTTATTATTTATTTTATTGGCAGCAATATTTCTTTGGCCCTTTTTAAACGGACACACGCAGGGGTGAGTCAGTGTTCATGCCGGTGCGTGTGCAGTGAATGGGGGGAGGGTGTAGATTGGCACACACCCATCTACATGCACTGAGCAAGCGGTTGCTTAGTGACCGCTGTTTTCGCCGTTGCTCCGTGCGTGGGCAATGGGTGGGTGTGCATGCGTGTTCGTGGGAGCACTCATAAGCCCACCCACCCGCCATGGAAGACTCACCTACACATGAACACCCAGATTTCTGGGTGTTCATGCGTGTGCCGCCTGTGTAAAAAGGGCCTTTTTCTGCAAGCGGTGTAAAAACTGACTGTTGGCAAGGAGGTCCTGCTTAGAAACAGGAAGTAAACAGCAAGGGGTTAGAATATGGTTCTAATCCAGTGTCTGCTGAAATCAATGGGAGGCTTTCCACTGGGTTTTGGATCAGAACCTATAAGAATGAACCACTCTAAGCTGTTTCTTGAAGGTCCAAGACGTGTGAGCACGACGAGGGCTCACAGGGAGACGTTTTCGGTTGCTGCCGCAATGCTGTGGAACTCCCAGTTCCCCCGGAGGTTCGTTTGAGCCCGAACCTGGATGTCTTCCAAAGGTGGTGTAAGACCTTTCTTTTTGTTAAGACATTTGGTGGGCAGGGCTACGGAATGGGGGTTTTGGTGGGTGTTTGGGGTAGGGGTGTGAGGTGGTGGTTGGGGAAGGTTTTGTGGGGTTTAAGGAGGGGTCAGGGGAAAGGTTGGGAATTTGGGGTTTTATGCTGTTTTATAAGTATTGTTTTTAGTTATTTTGTAAGCCACCCTGAGCTATCTGGAAAGAGTGGGGTAGAAATTGAAATAAATAAATAAAATTAATTAAATAATTGAGCTCTGAGACTGCAGCTCTACAATCTCTTACCCCAGAATGGTCCTATTGCTTTCAGTGGAACTACTCTACAGTAGTGGTTTTAAAACTACAGCCAAAATCAGCATAAAAAGAAAGAAAGAAAGAAGACCGGCGAGTTTTTGGTTAGGGACAATATGCTGTGGTGGGCTGTATCCTGGAAAGTAAGATGGTTACTGAGTTTTAAGTACACTGAAGTCTGTAATAATGCACCTTAATGAGTCACTCTTGGATCAGGTTGCCATGTTGCAGGCCGTGCATTGGCACCTTAGGCATCTGGCAAATGGTGCCAATGCAGGCCCTGCAACATGTATTTTTCATAAGTGCTTGGGAAAATGTGCATATTTGGCAACCCTACCTCCAAGTAACATACGGTCACTACCTCTCGCAGTTTGACCCCAAGGCTTCCCTAGGCCAAAATGGGAGTCTCAGGATTGAACTGAAAGGTGGTAATCCAAAGGACATACCAAAACTGAGATGAGAGTTCATTATGGAGATAAGAGACTGGAACCCAGGATTTCAGGATCCATAGCATCCTTCAGGGTATTTAGTGCTCGCTCTTAGCAAGGGCTCCAGTCTCATTCACTTCATTCTCATGGGACTTGCACTCATGTTAAGTGTTCAAAGAATCATACCCTAACAGCACATTCTCCATTAAAGTGATCAGGAGTTTTAAGTGTAAAATCTCTCAAGCAACATCACATCAGTACAACTTAAAGGAGGGACTAAGGCATGCCAGGAACCAGGAGCTGGGGATTTGCACTGAATGTGGACTATCAGGCAAAGAGCAGAAAATAAAAGATGTTTGTTCTCCAACTGAAAGCAGTGGCCTTCCCATGGGCTTTCCCTTACTCCACATCCCCACTCACTGCTGCTCAGTCTTTCTACTACTGTCCTAAGCTTTCAGGGTCCCCCCCCCCGCCCCCTTCTCCCTTTATAATTATGCTAAGCACGTGCACCTGCAACTTCATGAATGAATCCCTGTCTCTATAGTCCCCTCTCCCTTGTCTGTCCTACATTGTAACCCGCCGCCCCCTGGCACAGATCTGTCTGCTATTTGTGATCATTCAGTGCCAAGCACATTGCTGTCACTAAGTGAATAATTAATAAGAATAGTTTATACGAATGGAAGCATCTCCATAAAATCTACAGGAACTGTGATGTCATTCACTCCCTCCAGTGAACTGGCCCATGTAAACATTATTAAGCAGTGGGTCTTTGTTGTTCCTGTCATAAATTTCCTGTAGTTTAAGATAATCTCAGTCTGTCTCCTGCACATTGAACAATACTTATACAGACATATCAGGGGTATCCCCTAGACAAAGATAACAATTGCAGAGGGGAAAGAGGGGGGAGAGAGTCTAGCAAGAAGGGTTTTTAAAAAGGAAATCACCTTGAAAAGGAAAGGTTGTGGAATAAGCAGAAAAGGGGAGTTATAACTCTCCACTGATTGAAGCAAATGGCAAAACTCCCATCAGCTTTAATGGTGTAGGGTCATTCTATAAAGCAGAAATAAATTGGGATAATCCAATTTACCAGTTGAAGATCTGAAGAGTGCTTCCACTAATGAACATCAAGCTAAACTACTTGATAATGTTTGCACAAACTTTGACGGTTAAATTCCATTTTTATTTTGAGTTCTATTATTTCATTAAACAATCAAGCTAATCGCACTCAAGCTTTGCCTTCATTCATACAAAACTTGGCTGCAGCACCCGCCAGAGTCTCCATTCCTTTTGATGGAATTATACCGCATGTGTGATAGGAAAAAAAAAATCTTGTCATAACAGCAACAGTGAAACAGGTGGCTGTGTTGTCAAAGAGTGAATCAGCAAATCAGTAAATTAACAGCAAACAAATTTCTTTATTAGCAAATTAATAAATACTGATTCATGAATTAAACATGTAACTCCTCCCTCCAAATCCCTCCTAAAAACCTACCTCTTCCATCAGGCTTTCCCTAGCTTCTCACTCCCATGAATTGCTCACTGATGAGAACGCAAGAAGTGCCATTTACTGGGTCAGACCAATGGTCTATCCAGCCTAGCATTCTGTCTCTGACCGTGGCCAGCCTCAAGTTGCCTCAGGGAAGTGTGCAGCAGGTTATAATGGAGTCATCCATTTCCTGCCATCCTCCCCAGCTTCTGACCGTCAAGGGTCTTGTACTT
Source organism: Sphenodon punctatus (assembly GCA_003113815.1). Taxonomy (NCBI): domain Eukaryota; kingdom Metazoa; phylum Chordata; class Lepidosauria; order Sphenodontia; family Sphenodontidae; genus Sphenodon; species Sphenodon punctatus. Next base: position 12,366,329 of record QEPC01014402.1, on the reverse strand, counting down.
TTGACCAACCCAACTAGTAGCTGTTAGAGCAGTAGCCCCTCGCTTTCAAAAAATCATCGTGTCCCCTTTCTAAGCCTGCTATGCTACTGGCCTGTCCAGCCCCCTCCGTCAATGGATGTTTTTAAATGAGACGCATCCATGCATGGCCCTCCACTGTCCATGCGTCCAACCGCTTGTTTGAATTGGTGCGTGGGGAGGTGTGCTTGCATGATCCATGCACCAGTTACTTGACTACGCGCAGGGCGCTCCTGAAAAATCCAGAGTGCCGTGCGGGACAGGGTGGCTGCCTCCGTGGATGGGGCAGCCATGCCAGGAGCCACCTGTGGGAAGCCCTCCCCATGCACTTCCCATGTGTGGGCGCCCCTCTGCCGCCCCACGGACACACACACCCTCCGCTCCTGTGGCGCCCATTTAAAAACACCCCAATGAGTTCCACAGTTTTATTGTACATTGCGTGAAAAAGTGCTTATTTTTATTCATTTTAAATCTGCTCCCTGTTAACTTCATCCAGTGACCCCTGGTTCTGTTGTTTTTAGAAAGGGTAAATAGCAGCTCCCTATTTACCTGTTCCACACCTTTCATGATCCTGTAAACTTCTATCATGTCCCCTCCCAGGGTGTTTTTAGACAAGCAGCTCCCCACCCATCACTCACATTGGAGCCTCATGCAGCCCTGTAACATACCTGATGGGTGGGTGATTGGTGGGTAATAGGTGGGGCGGCACTTATCAAAAAACACTCAGTTGTCTCTTCTCCAAGCTGAAGATCCCTAACCTATTGAGCCTTTCTTCCTAAGGACGATGCTCAGTGCCTGGCATCATTTTTGTCGTGCTTTTTTTGCACCTTTTCCAGTTCAGCTATGTCTTCTTTGAGGTGGGGTAGCCAGAATTGGACACAGTATTCCAGATGTGGCTGCCCGTCCCATAGATTTATATAATGGCATTATGATGTTTTCCATTTTGGTATCGCTCTCTCTCTCTTAATTATCACTAACATGTGGTTAGCCTTTTGATTGCTGCTGCACATTGAGCCGATGATGTCAACGGTTTATCCACAATGACTCCAAGGCCTTTTTCCTGTGTAATGACACCTAAGTTAGATCCCAGCATTGTGTACGGTTATTTACGGTTATTTTTGCCCCATTGTTCATTACTTTGCACTTGTCAGCACTGAATTTCATCTGCCATTTTAGCCCTTTTCAAACGGGTCCGGGAGCAGCCGCAGTGTGGTGGAGATGGGTGTGTGCCACCGTCTATGAGCGGCCTATCATATGGACACACACCCATCTCCACGCAATGAGGCATCTCCGTTTTGTCCAATGCCTCCGTGCATGGGGGATTGGTGGAGCGCAGGAGCATGCATGCCCCCGCTCCCAGTCGCACATGTGGACGAGGGCACAGGGGGCGTCTCGTGTGAAAAGGACCATAGTTGCCCATTCTCCTTGTACTGCCTTATCCCTCTGGATCCCATGCTCTCTTATATAATAAAGCTAAGCATGTGCACTTGTGACTTCTCCATTCCTGAATGTATCCCTGTCTCTCTCTCTCTGGGTGTTTTCACACAAAACACTCCCCACCCACTATACGTGTTACAGGGCACCTGGGGTAACTGTCGTGTGAAAACCACCTATGTTCCCGTCTCCCATGTCTATTGTGATGTATTGAAGCAGACACCACATTCATCCAAGATTGCAAGGCACGGAAGCAGGGACCTGTCTCTAATCATGTCTGTTCAGTGCCAAACACATTGCTTGTGCTATATAAATAATTATTCATAGTAATAACAAAACAGATGTTGAATAAATAGTTTGGGAGAAAAGTCAACAGAGCCCTTGTAAACTTTATTTGTTAGGTTTACAGACAGGAAACAAATTTCAAATACAAATTTGCATTATGCAAACCTAAGTAATTTGACAAATACTCAAGTTTCATTCAAATATTTGTTTCAACTGTGTGAACAACTGTGCTACTGATAACACAACAAGCTGCATCCACAATATGAAGTTAACATCAAATTCTATTAAATTAAATTGATTGGGCATTGCTGTAGAGCCAAGATTCCTGAAATGGTGAATTTTGGTGTGTCTCCACACTTTTGTTCCCATCAAGAGGCAATCAAAATGTCATGGTTCTGCCCGCCTTGCATTTTGGTGCTCAAATGTCCCGTTTGCAGCTGAGGGGGGATAATGGGGTCTAGGCAATGATGAACTCAATTTTTTAAAAAACATACAAACAACAAAAACTTTGAATTAGTCAAATTTGGCATATTTGATTGTTTTTCAAAGTTCACAGAAGCAGATCTTCAAAATGAAATTGTTCACAATTTGGATACTGCAGTATTCAGACATTTCATTGTTTGTTCAATGTATTGTTTGTGCAGCTTGTGATTCAGGGGTACCTTTTGACATTCTGTAAGTTGTTGATTGGTTAACCTAGGTCATATGATGAAGGTGACGAGCAGCTAAGTACTGCACAGGCATAGGGGTGGAAAACAAATAGCTGAATTTCTGGAGAACCAAAGGAACATACTGCTGCAGTACCACACACAAAAATTAAAGAAAGTCCCCAAGAACCAAAATGTTTACATACCGAATACCCGAAGTAATGAATTTGCCCATCTTTGCTAAGCACAGGGATTTGAATTCTGGAATTCACATTTATACTTGAACTGATTTTGTGGATATGCAGTACCGTAGAGCGAGGGGGCTCAGCTACGTTTGGACTCTGGAGGAGCCCTTTGCCAATGCTCTGCCCTCGCCGGACTCTGGGGAAGCCCTTTGCCAACACTCTGCCCTCGCCGGACTCTGGGGGAGCCCTTTGCCAACGCTCTGCCCTCGCCCACTCTGAAAATTTCTTAGTAGCACTCAGGCCGCTTGCAAAGGGTTTCAACAAGAAGGAAGTTTTCAGATCTAGTGGGGCTGATGTGCTGGCTCTGTCCCTGCTACACTCTTAAAACTTCATGTTCACGTTGCTGCTACCCTAGGTGGGTTCTCTAGGAGCCAGGGAAGTGCCATCACTTTTATTTATTTAAATGTATACGCCTCCCTTCCCAGAGGCTCAGAGTGGCTTAAAAACCATAAAAACATTAAAAACTAGTACAAAAAACCCAAACAAACTAAAAAAAACATAACCCCCCCCCACAAAACTCACCCAATCCCACCTCCCCATTCCCCACACCCAACCCCCCTCACACTCCTACTCCAAAATCACCCCAATCCCCACCCACCTAATGCCTTTTCAAACAAAAAAATCTTACACCGCCTCCAGAAGACACTGAGGCTCGGGCTGAAGTGAACCCCCGGAGGAACGGAGTTCCGTAGCACTGGGGCGGCAGCTGAGAATGCCCCCCTGCGAGCTCTTTTTGTATGAACACGTCTAACAGACGGTACTACAGGGAGGTGCTCTTGGCTGATCGCAGGAGCCGCAATAGGGAATGGAAGGACAGGCGGTTTTTCAGCTACACGGGGCCCAGACCATTTAGGGCTTTAAAGGTCAAAACCAGCACCTTGAATTGTGCCCAGAAAGCTATAGGGAGCCAGTGCAGACTTTGGAGCTCTTTTGCAGGGGGAGGCTGAGGCTGGCCAGGAGCCCCCTTGAGAGTGCTGTCACTTACGGAGAGCTTGACCCCTTGTCCTTTGGGAGGGTCTGTAATTGGAACATGAGTCTGGGCCTACACCACTGTGCAGTGGTCTTTTGGTTTCAGCCCCTGGCACAGGTGGCTTTATATCAATTTCACAAATACATATATACTTGCTGATTCTGGGGTGATCTGGAGGCTGGGTTGGACCGGCACGCAGCCAGAGGCATAGCTGGGTTGGAATGGGACCTGGGGCAGAAGATGGATTGGGCCTGTCCATGGATGCCAGGAGTGGAATGCAAGGAGTTGCTTTGCATGCCCCCCGCCATAGTTTTTGCCTGGCTCTGCCCTTTCCTAGCCCTTCGGACAGGGCCACATTGGAAATGAGTAGGGTGAAGAGAGCCTCTCCTGCCCCTTTCTGTCAGGGCCACGCCCTTTCCCCAAGCATTGTGATGTCGCAATGCTTGGAGAAAAGTGTGCTCATGTTGGAATGGGGTGGGGCAAAGGGATGCCACCTGCACCCCCCCTCCCCCTGAAATTAATTCTGCAGGTGCCCTGGGCTGACCTGAAGCACTTAGCAAGTCTTCAGTAGGTGCACACATTCCATATGGGCATGAGTCCTGTAGACTCGCTGCAGCTGCAATGCTTGCACCCATTCTATAGCCGTATCCTTGAGTTCAACCCTGAGAATTCCAAGCTGCCCCAATATGGCGGCAGTGTCCCCAGGAGGACAGTTCCACTCTGAAATCCTTAAGGGTACAATGTCACTGTGATCATTTTTCCTTTCCTTTTTCTTGTCTAGGCCTAAAACACCCTTCCCCCTCACCCGTGCTTTCTCTCCACCATCTGGGGATTCCACTAGGCTAGGATTAATGCTGCTGCTTTGTACTGCCAGAGCTTAGGCAATACCATACCGGGGGGATGAAAATTGCCTCTGTTTCTCCTGCTGTGATTTTCCTGGATGAGGGAGTTCCCAGAAAGTGTGGAAGGGGCTCTGGTTTCTGCATCAACACCCCCTGTAGCCCTGGTGTTGGCAGCAGAGAAGCAATGGTTAGTGGGTGACCTGTGAACCTATTTATTATGTGAAGAGCTCCTCTAATGTGTCTTCCCTCAGTTTATTCCCCTTTGTGCTCTTAGTTCAGTCCAGCAGTTTGCCCCTTGTGCCTTCGTAAGTGTTTCCCTTCCCCTATTTCATTTTTCAGACAGCAGGCAACTGTATAGCTAAAAAAAAAACCAAGCATTCCTGCCCATGACTACAGACCTCTATAATGATCTGTAAATAAAAATGTTCTCGCTGCAGCGGATCATAATACGGCACCGAGATTCATTGCATAAAGCGCACAGCTTCCTTGCAGCTTCCTTCCAGCTTCGGAGATGACCCACAGCAGTAAAATATGTGGAGTTTAATGACAAGGCAGATGTCCAAATTATCAAATCTCCAAAGGATGGGAAACAGCCCATGGGCAAATATGTATCTCAGGGGCTTTTACCTTCAGATTTCAATTTACTGATGATGGCGCGGGATGACGAGTTCTCCCCCAGAAATGTAAGCAGTTATATCCTTTAATAGGAAACAGAGTAGAGCAGTACTGTCTGTATATTTACTTCTGTGGTGTTTTTCTGCTTCTTGCATGCCAGTTGCAAGAGGCAGAACATCTGACATTCCATTCCTGTTTCTTTCAATGCTGGGAAAGGCCAAGCACAGACACGGTAACAGGAGTCTACAGAACAACACCCTATGTACCCGCAGCAGGAGTGCTGGAGCTAGAGGGGCTGTACTAGAAATTAATGCCTGCAAAAACAGTTATATCCATCAAATTTCCAGCTCCGAAAATCTCAGGTACAGATCGGTACCTGATTGCAACCTGCTTTGGGTACACGATTTCCCACAATGTCAGTTTCTGGACCTGAAATGTTAACTTCTGGTACCATCCTGATCGACTGATCGGTAACTGGAAAAAAAATTTAAAAAAATCATTACAGGGAATTACCGATGTCGGTGATCAGATAACCCATTGAATACCTGAGACGGTACTCAAAAATGTGGGTATTACCCACAGTTAGCAAATGGACTCTAGAGAGTGACAGACATGCCACCCACACTTTTTAGATGGTGCCCCACGCTCCCTCATGTTATGACAAAAGAAAACACAGTGAGAAAAAGACAGTGGCCCCAATCCGATTCCCTGCAGAACCCGTGCAGACGCAGCCACGCACAAACCATACAGATCCCCATAGGGGGTGCGTTGAGCCCTGCGGAAACCACGTTCTCATGCACGTGTGTGTGTACCGCTGCACGGGGAATACCGTCGGGGCCAATAGCAGCAGGTAGGAGTGGGAAGAGAGAGGTTGCACTTTCCCTTGTCCAAACTCCATTGATCAGGAAGAGGGGGAGCCAGCTTACCAAAAGCCACTGCCATTATGGCTCTGCTGTGGGGCAGGAGATGGAGGGAGCGAAGCTCCGGTACCTACCAATCAAACATGAGCTTAGTCCTGCTTACTGGGAGCCAAGACATTTCAGCTGTAGCTATTCTTTCATGCCCCCTGACCCAGACACTTAGGAAGCCTGCAGCACCTAGAAGCAGTAATCATGGGCACTGGGAGAAAGGTGAAAGGGGGGGTGTTTGCAGCCCCCTGGCTCCCACCTGTCCCCACCCCTTCCAAGCCCTTTGGACAGGAGGAAAGGCTACATTAGAAATAAGAATAGCCAAGTGGCTCCCTGCCCCTTTAAAATGTGACCACACCCCTTTTGAGGATCATACCATCACACCATACAGAAGAGGTGTGGTCATGTTGGAAGAGTGAAGCAAAGGGTGTCCAACCCTTTTCTGGCATGAACAGTGGCACCCCTTTTCCAAATGTTGTGATGTCACGACTCTTTAAAAAGGGTGTGGTCACATCAAGAAGGGGCGTGGCAAAGGAGCATCCCCTCACCCCCCTTCTTCCCCAGGAGCAGGGGTGGCGAAGAGGTAGATTGTGGTGCTGCTAAAAGAATTTAATTCTTCCCTGGCAGCAATGCATAGGATATAATGAATCCCAAGTAAGGATCCTGCGGGAAACTGAATGCATCTGGAAAAGGCTGTGTTAAGCTGTAACCACGTATAGTTTGTGCCAGCAGCCAAAAAACATTGTTCGACCTCAGCAACCAGTTCAGACTCAAACCCCAAATCCACACAGTGCTTCTCTGATTTCAGAGTTGGTTTACAACGATACAAAGCAGCAGGTCAGGAGTCTGAAAGATTTCTTTATCGCCCCGAACCTTACTAGTGAACTTGGTAAAGAAACACATTGATAGAAACTTGTGAAGAGAGACTGGCCTGGTGTTAGCCTTTGTGTGAGGTCCTCTGTTCTTTTTCAAACTGTAGTTGCTGGTTTCGTTTCAAAAAGGTCTACGAAAGGAATGAAAAAATCATCTATAATACTAAATGATAATGGCAGGGGTGGAAAACAGCCTCTCTTTCCAGCATGTAGTGCAGTCCAATAATTTAAGTCCTTGAAGAGACTGAAGGCAGTTCTGTATCACTGCAAAGTCATCTGCCTACAACAGCAGTGGGGAACGAATCTCAGGCCCGGAAGCCAAATGCAGCACATGGCTAGTTTTTATTGGGTCCCTTTCCAGTTCCTGGATCTGATCCCCGGATCCAGTCCCTACCCACAAACATTGAAAGACTGAGCTCAAGTTAAGGGAGCAGGATTGAGGGCATGCTACAAGGCTAGGGGGCAGATACATGGCACAGATTCATGATCTCCGCTTCCTGAATGCACCCTCAAAGCATCCCTGCCTCCAACTTCTGCACATCCTTTGAAGCTTGAACTAATTTTCAAAGCGACCCCCAGGTTCCCCATCCCTGGCCTACAAGTTCCAGTGTCTTCATTCTGTATTGTTTTTAAGGAAATGGGACCCTCATTTTGCCTGGTGACCAATAAACAAAACAGGGTTGGCGTAGGCCACAAGGTAGCCTAGAACGCAGTGTTGTTTTAATGCACAGGCAGCACAAACCTCAAGCTAGTTAGCACCACTGCTAGTACTTAGTGTTATCTGAGTCTCATCATTCCCGAAATAACTGTAAGGGGTACATGGACATGCATTTCAAACATACATGAAGAGGAAAGATCAACCGATGATGCTAACAGAATATTTCTGAGACATTAGGAGAGAGAGAAGCTTGATGAATTTTGTGGATGCTGCTAAAAGGCTCCCTCTTCCCCTGTGTTCTTTTGTAATCCCTAAACAGGGTGCCCTCTTGCAAGTTCCATCAGTGCTCCAAGTACATCTGGCAAGGGTGCACGGAGAGGTATTCACAGCACTCTGGAACTTCCTTGCCCAGGAGCAGGGGTGACCAGCCAAGAGGTAGACGATCATGGTAAATCACAAGCTTGTCTCCGGTAGATCATGGTATGGGTGAGGGACCAGCTTCTCAGAGATCACCTTTGGGGAGGAGAGCAGGACCCGTGTGTCTCTGGGGAGGAGGTGGTCTAGGAGAGCTCCTCCAGCATGGCAGGGAAGGCTCTCGCTAAAGGGGAGTGTTCCTCTCCAATCCTAAAACCAGTTGTTGCAGTTCCCCAGAGCTGGAGGCAGTGGGAGCCAGCCTAGAGCACCAGAGCCAGTGGGTGGGGTTGACGCCTGGATCAAGTGGGTTCACGTGCACCAGAAATCTGGCCACCCCTGCCCTGGAAGTTTGCCTCTGCATTTTCTGGAAGCAGTGCAAGACCTATTTATTTGGCCAGACCTTCAATAGGCAGGGCTAGGGCTAGGGAAGTGATGCAAAGGAAATTTTATACAGTTTATATTTTTATGGGTCCTACTTTTGTAGATTTTATGCATGTTTGTTTATGTACATGTTATGATGTTAATTTAAACACCCAGACGACACCGGGGAGGGGTGGGAGGCAGACATGGCCAACAGAGGGCAAACAAAGCCAAAAGGACCAAAAGGCAACACCCACACAAGGGAAACGGGAAGGGAGGAGGGAGGAGAGCGGCCGAGGCGGCGCACACAACAGGCACAGGGAAACCGAGGGGACCAGCTCGGGGGCCGAGGAGGACATGGGGAGCAGCACCCAGAACACCACCAACATCACAGGCAGCAAGGGCCACCCTACAGCAACACAGGCAGCTCAGGCACGGGGGGGCCCCCACAGAGGTCGAGCACAGGCACAGGGGGAGGGCACACGGACAGGGAATGGCCCCAGTGCTGTCCGTGAATGGTCCAGGAGGCAAGCAGGGATCTCCCGCACCGGCGATGGAGCGCTGACTGGGATAGAGGCGATCCGGACCTGAAGCGCTGAACAGGCAATCCAAACCCCCTCCCTCCCCCGGAGGAAGCCAGGAGGCTCAGTCTGGGGGCCCCAGACCCCCATGGTCACAGAGTCACCCAAAGGGGGTGCCCGGGCACAGGTGAGAGGCCAGCCGGACAAGGGAGGACAACAGCACCCGGGGAACCGGGAGCCAGCTCGGAGAGCAGGACACAGCCACCGGAGGGGCCAGCCATGGAGGGGATCACCAGTTGCAGTGAAGGACGGGGGTAGGGGGGCGTGGAGGAGGCACATGCAGGGGCAGCGGAACCCATGGAACTAGCCTGCACAGCAGCGAGTCCGGTACAACATGGAGGAAGCGGGCAGCAACCCACAGCAGCAGAGGTGGGATCACACAGTGTGGCCAGCATCCAGGGCTCCGAAGACACAGGGGGCCTCACAGCCAGCTGCAGGGGGTCACGAAGGGGCCTGGGGCAGGTTGGCCAACCAGGTGCACATAGTGGCCCCACTGAAGCATGCCCCGATGGTAGCCCAGCACAGACATGTGGTGGGTGACGAGGTAGTACGCCTCAAATGGATCCTGCACGGCGAGCCCCACCTGGACATTGGCTCGTGACCACACACCAGCCAGCGCCACCAGCTCCGCTCCGGTGGGCTCAGACAAGCCATAGTCGGCAGCTGGGGGCCACGGAAGGTGCCCGAGCTCCAACAGGCGGTGATAAGCTGCCCCAAG
>QEPC01014402.1:12304220-12342734 GCA_003113815.1 Sphenodon punctatus | reverse complement strand
GAAGGAGTGGTTACACAAAGGAATTCAACTGCAAAACCCCATCTCCCTTCCATGTACACATAAACTTAGCAGCGCCATCTGGTGGCTCTATAGTCAATTACTGTTCTTAATACAGCAGGCATTTAATTTATGGATGTTGCATATACCAACAGTCATTACATCTGGGAATACCCAATGTCGACTCTACACACATCAGTGCATGCAGTCACAAACAGTGGCAGGACCTGGGATTAGAACTAGTGCTTTCAGAACCACAGGGGTGGTGGCCAATGCCACTGCACCACCTCTGCACTCTGGTTAAGGCCTTTCTTCCTTGCCCACTAGACTTTTGGTTCTAGCACCCTGATGGGATTCTCCACCCACAGAGCATCTTATTGACTGCTATTTGTTTAAAACAAATGTGACAGGAACAGGAAGCTAGGTGGAGCAATGCATTCTGGTCCTCAGCCTTGCTTGGTGCTTTAGTCTATATCTGCTTCTTCCAGCCTCCCTGTTACCTTCTCAGCCTGCCTCAGGACTTCACTTCTGGAGTACTGCAGTGAGAGTGCCTTTTTCTGAACCATCGGGAAATCACAACATTGTGGGGAATGCTTGAGAGTGTTCGTCGATATTTCTACATTCCTTCCCAGTTGACCCCAAGCTTCTGTTATTGTTGAGATCAGTGCCTGGGATTTTCTGTCAACTTCTGGAACTTTCATCAATTTGCCATCACTTTCGTCATCGTCAAGGACTACCAGAAGTAACAAACAATGGCAACCCCCGAACAGGAACTAGCTGAAGTCGTGGGGGAAAAGGTATGTTTTCTCATTGCGCAGAAGCATGCATATGGTCTGTTGCCAATAGAAACAGCATTCAAGGCAAATTGTCATTTCGGAACTACTCTGCACTACCCTTGGACTGACTCCTGGCTTGACCCTTTGTTTGTCTTCAGTTGTGCTCATAGATTGCTCATGGATTGTCTGACTCTGATCCTGACTGAACGTATGCCTGGTCCTAATCCTGTTGCTACTCTGCCTGGACTCTGAGTGGTGCTTGACAAGCATTCAACGCTGCCTTTCTGAAGGACTTAATAATCTCACTTGACCCCACCCACATCTCTGTGCACACAGTTCACACCTCCCTGGCCATTCACCACCCAGGACTCCAGGAGGGCTAAACTGAGCACTTCCAGGCCTCCATTAAGGTGGTCAGCAGGCGTCAGTACTGAGCAACCAACTGATGAGCTTCCTGACCCCCTAGGAGCTGATCATTTGCAAATGGATGCTGAAATGGCAGAAGCTAATACTGACACTTCTCTAAACGGATGACATGCTTCCCTTCTTTCTGACTCATGTTAACAGGGGAAAAAGTAAACAAATATTACTTGCCATCCTATGGGAGAGTAGTTGGGAAAATGTCTTCTTTCTGTAGCGCATGCTGTGCGACATCTGGTATTGCGTGTGAGTTAATTTAGGAGAAATGTGTTCACTTGAGAGACTTGAGTTTTGAAGGGCACATAAAGTTACATTAAATTGCCCCAGGCATTGTAAAGCCTTGAGTCCTCCTTCCTTGCATTTTTTCTTCCAATTAGCTAACTTGTCAGGCATTTGCTGTGGTGTTGCTCGGTATGAAATTGTTTGAACAGCTCCGTAACTTAGAACAACTGTTCAGCACTGAGACTTCAAAGGTTTTGCCCAATCAGCAGTGTCTGTGTTGTTCTCCCTGTGTGTGTGTAGGGAGGAGGGTAAAACCACAACTAAACAGGAAAGGTTTGAGGTCTAATTTCTATTGTGATTCTCTGGCCCTTTTTACATGAGACGCTTCCATGCATGGACACTCATAGTCCACGCAGGGGAGCATCTCGTGTAAATGCGTGGGTGTGCACTCCCGTGACCTACACATTCTCACCTACTCTCCATGCACGGAACAGCCGGTGGCAAATCAGGTTGCTCTGTGCATGGGGTGCTCTGTGCATGGGGATGTGGGGGGGATCGGTGTGTGGCCATGAGCACACACACCCTGCATTGCCCCCACACCAACTGCCCCCTCTGCCATGGCCTGTTCAAAAAGGGCTGCTTTTGCAGATTTTGCACTAAGCTGGGTTGTAACAGAATGACTGTAGAGGAAAGTCTAGACTTGGGGGGGGGGGGGTGTAACCTTTTCCCTCTCAGGGGCCACTTTGAAAATTAGTACAAGCTCCAAGGGCAGCGTAGAAGTTGGGGGTGGGGTTGCTTAAAGTGAGTGCTGAGGAAGAGGAGGGCCCAGCTGATTTAGCTGTGCCCCACAGACCTGCCCCTCTCCTTGTGTGCATGCTTTCATTTCTGCTCCCTTCCACTGAGCGCAGTCTTCCTGTGTCTAGGGGGTAGGGACTGGATCCAGGAACCAGATCCAAGGATTGGAAAGGGGCCAAATAAAAACAAGCTGCAGGTCTCATTTGGCCCCCAGGCCTGGGCTAAAGAGAAAAAAAGTATGTTAACTATGGATATGGTTAGGACAGTTAGCTTGTTTGCAAATAAACCATCAGGTAACATATCTTACAAAACCCTGCACGTTTGTCTTTCTATTGTGTAATGTATAATGTTCTGCCTCTCTCTTATACACACAGAAAAATGCAAGACCTCTCCACTACCTTGCAAGCATTAATAGCCAGACCCCATGTATGCCAAGGGAACCACTTCACACGGAACCAGAGAATGACATTGTTGTTTCTCTACAACAGCCTGGCTCTCTTCAGGTTGGAGGGTGCAATCCTCCACCACTAAAGTCAGTGGCAAAACTTCCATTGACTTTAACGGCCGAGAATGGTCCTGCGAGAAAGAAGCCGTGCCCATGTGGGAGGAGTAAAACAAAGGAATCTCCTGTCGTGCTGTTTAAGGCAGGTCTGTCTGTGTCCCATTATCCACAGAGATGGAATTCCATTCTCACTCAAGTATTTACAACAGGTTTCTCCTAGAAAACAACCTACAAACAAGATGCCATGGAATTCCTATTACTGAGCCAGTCTTACCACAGTGTGATCGGGGGGCGACTGCCTCAGTCCTCCTTCTTTCCAAGGGGCCCACAGTGACCCTTCATTTCATCAGAGCATGCATGGTGTGGGGGTCCTCCACCCTCCCAGAGGGGCCCCAAACATGACCACCTTTAGGGCCCCAAGAGGGTGCCCCTAAAGGGGAAGGGTCATCAGGGTCCTACATTTTATCTTTGCCACTTTATCTTTGCCATTTTATCTTTTATCTGGGCCACACAAATTTAAGGCCGGCCCTGCCTATTATTAGGATTTTTTTTTCTATAGTTCCAATAATACACAGGTTAGTGTTTCTGGAATACAAAGGTGATGGTTGAACACAAACAAAGGGTGAATCCAGTAAAAAGCCGAAGAAAAAAACCACAAAACAAGGTGCTGGTAGTATATTGTAATAAGAATATAAGAGATTAAAAATGCACAATAAAACTTTATATAATATGATATATAATAAAACCTGATGAGTTTCAAGCAATATGCTCTTCAGGGGAATCTTCTAAAGACCATACCAATAAGCATATATATACTCTAATAAAAAGAACATATAACAAAGGAAGGCAGGTCTATAAGTTACTCTGCAAAACTCAAAATGGCTACCAGACTTCTTCAAGCTCATATGTTCCCCACATAAACTACGAGGACACTGTCAACGATCATTTAAGTGGCTAATTTTTATCAAATTGTTCCCTCTTATTTCAGGCATTGGTGTGCCCTGGTTGGTCCCAGGCTCTACTTGAGGCAGATTTTTAAAATATATATGCTCTCTTTCTTGTTGGACAGACTTTTCTGTGTGGGTATTTGCCAAATGGTGAATTCTGCATTGGCTAAGGGGGCTGGGACGAGATGACTTTTGAGATCTCTTCCAGATCTGTGACTTTATAGATATGCACATGCAGCAGCTGAAATGGCATAACCAAATAACCAAACAATTGGAAAGCAAATATGCAACTATCCATTTCAGTGGTGGATATTATTCAGATAGCTATCAAAAATGTGAATAATATCTGTGAATACAAAATCCAGTGTTATTTATTTATTTTAATTTTCCACCCCACCCTTACTGCCAAAGGTGGTTCAGGGTGGCTTACAATATTAAAATACAAAATACAAATATAAAAACATAACCATAAATACAAAAACATAAAACACCCCCCCAACCACTCTCTCCACCCCAGCTCCCCAACCCTTTAACTCCCCCCAACCCCTAGCCCCCACTGCCAAAAGCCCTTGTGAATGGAACCATTTAGCATGACCTCCTAAAGGCACTCAAGCCTGGGCCTAAAGAAACTTCCTAGGGGAGGGAGTTCCACAGCTGCAGAGCAGTGGCCGAGAATGCCCTCCTCGTCACAGAGACCAGGTTAAAAGCCGGTACCTCCAGACGGGTGTCCCTGCGATGGGGACATGGTAAGCCAGGCGATCTTCCAGGTAAGTGGGTCCCAAGCCATTTAGGGCTTTAAAGGTCAAAACCAGAACCTTGAATTGTGCCCACAAGACAACAGGCAACCAGTGCAGATTCAGGAGCACCAGTGGTATGTGCTTCCGGCAACCTGCCCCCATATTCATTTCAGCACCAGACTGCATATATGTGTAGCGCAGGGGTTGAGAACCTTTCCCCTGCCGAGGGCCACTCTAAAAATTAGTACAAGTTCCGACAGCTGCATAGAAGTTGGGTTTTCTATGCAAAGGAGGGGTCTATGAAGGAGGGTCTATGAAAAGGAGGGTTCCAGCCCTGGATCTGTGCTATGGATCTGTCCCTATATGCCCTCATCTCTGTTCCCTTACCCTGAGCTAAGTTTATCAGTGCTTCAGGATTGGAACTGGATCCAGGGGCCAGATATAGAAACTGGAAAGGGGCCATATAAAAGCCTGCTGCAAGCCGCATTTGACCCCATTCGCCCCCCCCCCCCCGGCCTGGAGTTCCCCCAAACTGGTGTCGAATCTGGATAGCTTTGCCATGAATGAGTTTTTCATTTCCTCCTCCACCTGCTCCTCTGATTTTCTGTGGTTTAGCATTATCACTTGCTAAATATATCACATGTTTTTTTGCCTCTGTCTGCTACTTCAAGACTTTCATGTGGTTTCCCCAATTTGAGGAGTTTCATAAATCTGGAAGGGGAAGTGGTTTGAATAATGGCTTCTTTGGCTCATACCCTGAATTTGCTTTTACTTGACTGAAGAGAATGGATGCCAGCGGGCAGCCTTCCCTCTCGGTTTTGCAACTAGGGAGGGTCCTTGGGAGTGTGTGCTTATTGAAAAGGAAATCATTCATACTATTTTACCTTGAAAATAGCATCATTTATCTGAAAGATACACAAGTGCGGTAATAATTATGAACATTTAAGCAACACACTTAAAACTGATAAGAGAATTTCTTTTTGTACCTCAATTAGCCTGTTGAACTTACTGCCACAAAAATCACACTGAAGCCAGGAGCTTAGCAAATGGCTACACAGTAACATGGATAATGGGAACAGCTCATTTTATATGATACGGCATTCAAAATAATGTCAGTGGTGATATAAATTGTTTGGACATTTTGGCATCTGAAGCGTGTTTTACTAACCCTTGTCATGAACAGGGAGGATATTAATTATTATTAATTATTATGATTATATAGCTCCAGTAATGTACCTGGCACTGGACAATTCATAATTATGGACACTCAGGTCCCTACCCCCAAGTTAGCGACGACTACTACTACTACTTCTTACTAGATAAGAAGGCTCACTAGCTTGATCTACTACATCAGTTACAAATATATTATTGATTGAAAAGATTTTTGACCAAGTAGAATAGTGAATTGTCTCTTCACTGCTGAAAACATCTGAATGCAACGCTCTTTTTAGTTAGTGGCACAAATCCAGATTCTAAAACTGCACACACACGAGACTCTTCTCCCACCTGTACTCTTTCAAGCAGGAGTTTGCACTCATTGCTCCCATGTAGCAATGTAACAATATTAATGGTTCCCATGTTACCTCCTCTGCTTCGAGAGTTATTGCACATACTGCAGTGGCTGCTAATAATAGGTATCCCATTGCACCAATTATATTTATTTATTTTGCCAATACTGCATTGTCCCGATCAGGCAGGATGTGGGGATTCATCCCTGGGGATGTCAGCCGCCGCGGCCGGCCGCCCCTCCCCCGCCGGCTCCAGAGGCACATAGGCTCCGACTCCCCCATCGCAGCGGGGCCGCCCGCCCCTAGCCCAGCACAGAACGTGGGGAATACAGACGGCGCGGCGGCACCACGCCCTCCGCCGCGCCGCTCTGCACGCTTGCAGAGTCAGCCGGGGATGACATCAGCTGACGCTGCACCTGGAGGGGAGCAAAACGGAGTGGAGCCACGCCCCCCCCTGCGGCGTTCAGAACGCCTACGGACGCACGCAGGGGGTGGAGCTGGCCCCTTATAAGGCACCGGCTCAGTGAGCTCTGAGCCGGTGATCAGAGCGGATGCCTGAGGAAAGACTGGCCCATAGCCTAAGCTAAGTGTTTGTGCTTCAGTGACCTTGCGTGTTATTTCCCTTGTTTAAGTCCTGTGTTGTTCCCTTCCTTCCTGCCTATCAAATCCCTGGTGTGTGAGCGTAGAAATAGGACCCACGTGTGTTTGTGATCCCCCCCCCCTGTGCCTAGTGTGCGTGCTGGGTGAAAGGGCCTTCGGGCCAGAGCGCAAGCCCTTCCCCCCCCCTTCGAGGGTCCCCTTCCTTGGAGCCTCGTGTGAGAACCCCCAGCCTTACCGTCACCCCGACCAGGGCCCCCTTCCTGACCCCCTGCACTTCTACCCCCACGGCAACTCCCCTCTGCCCCTCTCCCGTGGCGTGGAAGTGTGTCTGGGTGAATCTCCTCCTCCCTAAAAGCTCTGAGCCCTATGATGATAGGGGCCCTTGCTCTAGGTGCGCAAGCATACTGAGCGGCCCACATTCTATCCTGACGGGCAACCGGGAGCCGTACGTAAACGTGCAGAGCAGTGTGTATGTGCAGGGTGTGTGGCCCCTTCCCCAGTTTGGACCCCTCCCCCGTGACAGAATCACCGGCACCAACCACACCCCTGTTTTCCCTATGGATGTGTCCCGAGACGTCCGTGAGCTGGTGACAGCCGTCCAGTCTCTGGCCATGCAAATAAAAGAGCTACAGGAGCAGCACGCTGAACTTGCTGCCACAGTGGCTCAACAACAGGCCCCTACCGGGGCATTGCTGGCCCCCCCGGGCCCCCCTGTAGTTGCAGAGGGGCCCGATGCTGCTCCAGGGGTTCCCCCCCCGAGCCCCGCAGTTCCCCGGGAACCCCGGGGTCCCCGGATAGACAAGTTCCAGGGGGACCGTAAGGCCTGTCAGGCCTTTCTGGCCCTATGCGAACTTACCTTCTCAACCCAGGCTAATACGTACACCTCCGACACCTTAAAGGTGGCTTTCGTAATCGGGAATCTGGGAGGATTGGCCCTAACTTGGGCGACTAACCTTTTGACAAGCAAAAGCCCCTTGCTATCCGACTATGCAGGGTTTCTACGAGAATTTTGTTTTTTGTTCGACCATCCCCACCGAAAACAAGACGCGGAGGCTGCCATCCTCTCTCTGCATCAGGGACGACAGCCCCTCATGGAATATGTTACACAGTTTCAGCAACTCGCACTCGAGTTGCAGTGGTCCGAAGACGCCCTGCGAGCACATTTCCGGAAGGGCTTAACGGAGGAGCTGAAAGACCAACTGGCGTATGTTCCCCTTCCCGACACTTGGGCCAAGGTGGCCGCACTGGCCCTGCAGATAGACGCTCGCCTTACCGAACGGCGCCAGGAGAGGCGGCACGACAGCCGGAGCGCCCCGCCTCGCCCCGCAGTGTTTAGCCCCGCAGGCCCCGAAACCACCCGTCCCGGGCCACCGGAGCCGGAACCTATGCAGCTGGGGGCTTCCCGGGGGCCTCTTACAACGGAGGAACGAGATCGACGGCGCCAAGCACGAGATTGCTTTTATTGTGGGGAATCAGGGCATTTCATAAGGGAATGCCCTCTGTTGCCTCCTGCTCGGCGCCAGATGGGAAACGCCAAGGGTCGAGAGGGACGGGGGGTCTCTCGACCCTAGAGCACGACGGTGGTGGTCATGCCAGTACCCCCCTTCATCTGCGAATACCTGTGACGCTTACCATCGCTCCCCAGCGGTCATTGGTGGTATGGGCCTTGGTGGACTCGGGTGCCTCGGCCAACTTCTGTGACGCTGCCCTAGCCCGAGAAGCGGGGATCCCCATGCAACCAAAAGAAAACCCCGAGACAGTTCAAACGATCGACGGCTCCCCGCTGGTCTCAGGGCCAGTTACACAACAGACCCTCTCACTCCCCTGTGCCATCGGATCACATGAAGAGGCGATCATATTTGACGTGGTATGTACGCCCCTGTTTCGGGTAGTATTAGGGTTACCCTGGCTGGCAGATCACGACCCCCACATTAGCTGGAGTACCGGCCAAGTACACCTAGACTCCGCGCACTGTAAACAACGGTGTATTCGTCCAGCCCCTTCGCGGGAAACAGCAGCCATAATGCATGTGGTAAAACCTACCATGAATACCACCCTCCCCCCCGCCTACATGGATTTGAGCGAAGTTTTTAGTAAAACGCGGGCCGCCCAATTGCCACCTCACCGCCCATATGACTGCCCTATTGAACTTCTCCCGGGCACTGAGCCCCCTTTTGGTCGTATCTACGCCCTTTCCGCTCCAGAATTGAAGGAACTACGTAACTACCTAGACGAAGCCCTTAGGAATGGCTTTATACGCCACTCCACCTCCCCAGCCGGAGCCCCCATCTTCTTCGTCCCCAAGAAAGATGGGGGCCTGAGACCCTGCATTGATTACCGGGGCCTAAACCGGGTGACCATTAAAAATCGCTACCCTTTGCCCCTTATTCCGGAGCTCCTGAATCGCCTGCAAGGCGCAAAAATCTTCACCAAGCTGGACCTCCGGGGAGCCTATAACCTGTTGCGGGTACGAGAAGGTGACGAGTGGAAAACGGCTTTCCGGACCCGGTATGGGCATTTCGAATACCTGGTCATGCCCTTTGGGTTAGCCAACGCACCGGCGGCCTTCCAGCACCTCATCAATGACATACTACGAGACATCCTCGACACTTTTGTCATCGCCTATCTGGATGACATACTTATCTACTCCCGATCCCCCGCGCAACACATTCAACATGTACGCCAAGTCCTTCAACGTCTACAAGCCCACAATCTTTACTGCAAACAGGAAAAGTGTGCCTTCCATATCACAACCGTTGAATTCCTAGGATTTGTTATCAGCCCTAACGGCATCCAGATGGACCAAGGGAAGGTAGTTGCGATCCAACAGTGGCCTGCACCTAAGTCCGTTAAAGCCTTGCAACGGTTTCTGGGCAGCATCAATTACTACCGTCACTATGTACCTCACTATGCGGAGGTTACTAGTGCCTTGACCCAGCTCCTGAAGAAAAACCGTCCGTACCTCTGGACCACGGAGCAGGACTACAGCTTCCAGTTCCTCAAGGAAGCATTCATGCACGCACCCCTCCTTCAACATCCCGATTTCCACAAGCCTTTCTTCGTAGAAGCCGACGCCTCTAGTATTGCGATTGGGGCCGTACTGCTACAACAAAAGACAAATGAGATGTGCCTTCCTTGTGCCTATTACTCCCGCCAGCTTTCTTCCGCAGAGAGGAATTATACCGTGCTAGACCGGGAACTTCTTGCAATCAAGGCGGCGTTTGAAACCTGGCGGCACTACTTAGAAGGAGCACAACATCCCATCACAGTAACCACTGACCATAAAAACCTCACCTTTCTGCAGACGGCCCACATTACAAACCCACGACACGCTCGTTGGGCACTCTTCTTTGCTCGGTTCACGTTTACCATCCAGTACCGCCCTGGGAAGATGAACCTCTTGGCGGATGCGCTTTCCCGATACCAGGAGGGAAAAGAGGCAGATCAACGACCCAAAGGGCCCATCCTAGAGCAACGTGTCTTCGCCGCTACCCTCCCTTCCCTCGAACAACTGCGGCAGGCGTCAGCGCGTGAATTAACGCAAGGGGAAAATTCCGCCCTTTCCCTGCAAGCCGGAATCTACAAGAAGGGTCAACAAATCGTAGTGCCACCCTCCTGTCAACAGCAAATAATATGGGCACATCACGATGCCCCTTTAGCAGGGCATCCAGGAATAGGGCGCACCTTGAGCCTCGTACAACGCCAATTTTGGTGGCCCTCTATGTCCACAGATGTACAACGCTATGTTCAAGCCTGCTCGACGTGCGCCCGCACGAAAACACCCCGAAAGAGCCCTGTGGGGCTACTTCAGCTATCTCCCCTACCCCCAGGACCATGGCAAAGGATCGGTCTCGACTTCATCGTCGAGCTCCCACCCTCCCGGGGGTATACCACGGTCCTTGTTACCGTGGACCACTTTTCAAAATTAGCCCATTTCGTCGCCTGTAAAGGCCTTCCCACCGCACAACGTACCGCTCTCCTATTCGTCAGGCACATCATGAGACTGCACGGATGGCCAACGGAAATCGTGAGTGATAGAGGAACGCAATTTGTCTCCCATTTCTGGACCGCCCTGTTTAAAGCGCTTAAAGTGCGACTCAAACCTACTACGGCATACCACCCCCAAGCGAATGGGCAGGTGGAGCGAGTCAACCAGAATTTCGAACAGTATCTCCGATGCTACATTGACTATTTACAAGACGATTGGTACACCTGGCTCCCTCTAGCGGAGTTCGCTTATAATAACGCCCCGAACGCCTCTTTAGGAAATTCCCCCTTCTATGTGACCTATGGGTATCACCCGCAAATGACCACGCCCGAACTCCTCTCAACCACCGTCCCAGCCGCAGGAGCCTTGGCACAGCAGCTGCAGCAAATACACGCCCTTGCCAAGACCACATTGGAAAAGGCGAGGCGGCAATACAAACACCACGCAGACCAACGCAGGCAACCCGCGCCGCACCTTCAACCAGGAGATCTTGTATGGCTAGATCGACGCCACTACCCCTCCAAGAGACCCTCTGCAAAGCTAGACTACAAGTTTTTAGGACCTTTTCCGATATTAAAACAAGTAAACGAAGTAACTTATACCCTGCAGCTCCCATCACGTTTTCGCATTCACCCCACATTCCATGTATCCCTGCTTAAGCCTGCCGTCCTCCCGGCGGGGGCGGGGTCGGCTACCCCCACCCCCGAAGCTACGGCTCTTGACTCCGAACCAATCTACGAAGTCCGAGCGATCTTGGATTCGAAAATCTTCCGTGGCCGACTTCACTACCTCATTGATTGGCTGGGGTTCGGCCCAGAAGAGCGCTCCTGGGAGCCAGCGCCTTACATCTCTGCCCCCCGACTTCTTCGCCTCTTTCATCGCCGCCACCCCGACAAACCAGGACCCAGTACGGGCCGGCGATGGGGGGGGGGCATCGAGGGGGGGATACTGTCAGCCGCCGCGGCCGGCCGCCCCTCCCCCGCCGGCTCCAGAGGCACATAGCCTCCGACTCCCCCATCGCAGCGGGGCCGCCCGCCCCTAGCCCAGCACAGAATGTGGGGGATACAGATGGCGCGGCGGCACCACGCCCTCCGCCGCGCCGCTCTGCACGCTTGCAGAGTCAGCCGGGGATAACATCAGCTGACGCTGCACCTGGGGGGAGGCAAAACGGAGTGGAGCCACGCCCCCCCCTGCGGCGTTCAGAACGCCTACGGACGCACGCAGGGGGTGGAGCTGGCCCCTTATAAGGCACCGGCTCAGTGAGCTCTGAGCCGGTGATCAGAGCGGATGCCTGAGGAAAGACTGGCCCATAGCCTAAGCTAAGTAGTTGTGCTTCAGTGACCTTGCGTGTTATTCCCCTTGTTTAAGTCCTGTGTTGTTTCCTTCCTTATTGCCTGCCAAATCCCTGGTGTGTGAGCGTAGAAATAGGACCCACGTGTGTTTGTGATCCCCTCCCCCTGTGCCTAGTGTGCGTGCTTGGTGAAAGGGCCTTCGGGCCAGAGCGCAAGCCCTTCCCCCCCCCTTCGAGGGTCCCCTCCTTAGAGCTTCGTGTGAGAACCCCCTGCCTTACCGTCACCCCGACCAGGGCCCCCTTCCTGACCCCCTGCACTTCTACCCCCACGGCAACTCCCCTCTGCCCTTCTCCCGTGGCGTGGAAGTGTGTCTGGGTGAATCTCCTCCTCCCTAAAAGCTCTGAGCCCTATGATGATAGGGGCCCTTGCTCTAGGTGCGCAAGCATACTGAGCGGCCCACATTCTATCCTGACGGGCAACCGGGAGCCATACGTAAACGTGCAGAGCAGTGTGTATGTGCAGGGTGTGTGGCCCCTTCCCCAGTTTGGACCCCTCCCCCGTGACAGGGGAAGGAAATTATCCCCTCCTGCAGCAGTTAAGGTGAACTGATAGGCAGATTGATCTCATTGTATGTTAAGAGAAATGCATCTGATGGATTTAGAATGATTGTTAAACCTGGCTTTCCTGTGTAGTGTGTAACATTTGGGGAGTTAACACACATTGCACCTAGTGGATTCTGCAACCTAACCCTTTCACACATTAAAAAATAAAGCAGGGAGAAGGGTTTTTCATGTACTAAGCATTCCTGAGTGTTGTGTGAAATCCTTACCACTTCTTATGCTCCTTCTTAATGATCCTTTATTCTCTGCTGCCCAGTGCAAAGGATTTGCTTGTAAAGATCTGACTCTGTCAAATAGCAACGGTGTTGGGTGATCTGATTAACCGAGAGCAAACGTCAATCCCTCCCTGCTACATCATTTCCTGTCTGTTGCTTCCCACCTTAAAGTGACCATAGAGCTGTGGCCAGAGAATTCTGCAGAAGGAATTCCTTCCTATCTCCACTCCAGTCTCCATGCTACTTCCAGAACATTGCATGCAGAGCTGTCCCAATGGTGTCCCCCCCGCCCCCTACTCCACTCCAGGGTGGCTGAGGGGCCACTGAAATGAAGGAGAATTGGCAGTCATGTGAATGCGTTTCTGTGGGGCAGAACTAGCGCAGATTAAGGAACATGGTGTGACTTTGCAAGAGGGAAGACGGGTGTGTGGCTGAGCTCTCAGAATGTAGTTTTGTTACACTATGGGCTCATTCGCACAACCCTCGTTCGAGTGGGTAGTGGCACAAACCCACAGAGGGTGTTTTTAAACAAGCAGGACGATGGGGGGGGGGGCAGTGGCTGCCGAGTGGCACTGACACAGAGCACTCATGCAGGTGGAGTGAGTGGGGAGGGCTTCAAACGGGCGGCTCCCAGTGTGGCTATCCCAGCCACGGAAGCAGCCACCATACATTTGGCTGGCCCCGCACTGCAAACTCTGGATTCCCCGGCAGTGTTCCATGCGTGGCCATGAGTGGGCGCTCTGTGGCTCACGGAATCACACATCCGGCCGCTCCACCTTCCGATGGGCGGTCAGCTCTGTGGCTCCTGGGTGGCCATGTGGGGACAGGGTAGAATCTCATTAGAAAATACCCATTCTGAGTGTCGTGTGAAATCATTGTCACATCTTGCAATCCTTGATGATCCCGATTCTCTTGCACTTGAGGTAAGGGGTGAGCCATTGCAAAGTTGGTAAATCTGCTACTATTATTATTATTATAAACATTTATATAGCGCCAGTCGTGTGACCTGGTGCTCTACAGAACATAGAAATAGACGCGGTCCCTGCCTGTGGCTTACAATCTATGTAAGGGCCACATGTGTTGTGGGGAGTGCAATCACAGACGAGCCTTCCAATCCATGGCGTCCATGAATAAACTTGAAATGACAACATGCATGTGAGAAGCACTGGTGTAAAATGCAGGCCAATGGGGGCCTCGCAAGCAAAGGAACCTGGCCCTTGGAGGGCCCATGGTCGGTGAATCAAGCGGAGGCCTTGCCAGCCTTTCCCATAGGGCCCCAACATCCCTGGATCCAGCACTGCCCACCTCAACAGTAAATAATGTAACAGCTATATTTATGAAAGAGAAAAAAGAACAAGCCACAATCAATCTCCTCAGTGCAGAGCTGTGAGGTTTTTAAGAGGCGTATCCAGTCACTTATAAACTACTCAGTAATTTACCGAGAAAAGGTTAGGGAGTTGTAGGGGGAGATAAAATCTGAATCACATGTTTGTTTGCCAGAGACCTGAGTGCAAGATGCAGAAATGGAGGAAGCAAGCCGATGGATTTTGTGAGGATTACACTGCACTAAGGGGCAATGAGGAGATGGTGCTTTTAAACACTTTCACACATAGGGGGCACCCCTGGGCCTGCTCTGGCTGCAGCAGGTTTAAATGGAGGCGGATGCCTCTGCAAACTACAGTCCGCTCAGTGCCCCCTTCCCCACACCACAGAGCTATGGGTGGATTGCCAGCCGCTCTATGCTGCCTCCCGCAGTTCTATAGCTGTTGCCAGGGCAACCCCCGGTCAGAAGCAGAGCTGCAACAATCTGTCTGCTTGTAGACAGGTTGCTGCTCCACCCCTGGCTGGCTGGTGCTCGAGGTTTGGGTAGCCTGTTCCACTCGTGGTGCTCCAGCATGTTCCGGAGCACTGCAAGCAGCTGGCCCAAAGAAGGCAGTGCCTGGAACTGCTTCTGCTCTGCCTCACCCCAGGGTGGCCTGCCTTTACACAGATGGGTCCCCAGGGGTGGGGCAGAGCAGGTGTCTGTCTAAAAACACCAATAGCCCTGCCTGCAGCAAGGGCGTGGAGTTTTATTACTAAGTATATTGCACCAACAATGTACCTGGTGCTTTATAATCACCAATTATAGACAGGTCCCTGCTCTAGCGGGCTTGCAATCTGTCAGGATTGTGGAGTGGCAACAGTTTCCCAAAGGTGGCAGTAACTCCTGGGCTCCGTTGCAGCAGCCCCCAACCCCACAGATCAGCTGTTGGATAGTGGGTGTGATTTGCTCCTGAGGGATCAAGGCTGCTGCGAGGGGGATGGTCACATTACACTGGCTATGTGGGTGCCACAAACAGATGATTGGTCCAGTTTTTAAGATTTTGCCACATACCCAGACAAGTTCAGACAGTGTTTGCATGTTCACATAAATACAGGCTTGGCGCCATCACCATATGGCCAGTGAGGAGTGTAGTTAGAATGGGCCCTCCCTGGTGCAGAAGATGGAATGGGCCAGCAACCCGCTCCCAGTGACAGGGAACGTGGCTGCACCAGGGAGCAGGCCTCTCTCCTCCCAGGCTCAGGGACCCTGGTACAACTGCCCCATTTACCCCCCTTATAGCTACGCCCAAGGGCCTTGTGGCCAGTGTAACGTGGTGACATTCCCCCTGTTGCCACAGTTAGTAGGTCAGAGCGGGCCAGATTCTGTCGGATCCAGGAGAATTGATCTCTCGCGACAGCGTCCAAGATCAAGGATAGAATGTTGAGTGTTTGTCCTGGGCTTAGGCTAAGAAAAAGAGTGAGCTCCTTCTCACATGTAATCAGAATAATTTAGATTAGCTACATTAAGGAGGGGGGCTGCCCCTCTGCACTGCTCGTCTTCTCCCTATTGACATTTGAATTTCCTGGCAGTTGGACAAAAGGATGAAGCTGGGAGGTCATGGGATGGGTCTTTGGTGGTTGAGGAGGAGAAACTGTCCCTCCTCACCTTGAACTGCTATTACTCCACTGAGTAGGATCAATAATTGCAGACTGTTGTTAAACAAACAAACAAACAAAAAAAGAAGTATGACATTCCAAACTCTTTTGAATGGTGTGTTAATTGAATAATTGGGTGTCCCTCGACGGACAGCACTTGGACTTGCTTTGGGGGTGGTTAGCCTCACATCCCCAATGTACAGCCCCAACAGCTCTGGGTTTAAATGGACCCAGCAGCTGCCATGGCCTACAGTCTGGCCACGCAGCGCATCCTCCCCCCCACCATAGAGCTGCGGGTGGACCTGCCACTGCTCTAGGCTGCTGTCTGCAGCTCTATGGTGTTGCCAGGGCAACCCCTGGCCTGAAGCGGAGCTGCCGTGGTCCTTCCACTGAGTAGACAGACCACTGCTCCGCCCCTGGCCAGTGCTCTGGATTTGGGCGTTCTGCTCCACTTGCGGTACTCTGGGATGTTCCGGAGCACTGCAAATGGAGTTGGCCCAGAGCAGGCAGCGCCTGCTCCACCTCACACCCAGGTGGCCCACCTTTAAAAGGACGGCCGCCGGGGGGTAAGGCAGAGTAGAGGTGTGGGTGCAGTCCATGTAAAAGCACCCATAGTGGGGACGAAGGCCACAGCCCACAAGCTACTTAATCTGGAATAGGCCCTGTGGGTTTCAATGAGCTACTCTGCAGTAAGTGGTTTGAGGATTGCAACTTTGGAGTTAAAATTCATGACTTCTATTAAGATTCCCTTTAAATTCCATCTTGTTTTTCAAAGCACACCAAATTTTTATCTTGAGGACCAAAACTCAATAAATTAGAGGAAGGAAAACACCACTACACCAAGGATTTCATTTAATCTCGGTCTGTTTTGGCAATACATTTACTAGTTGCTGCTCTCAGTGATGATAAAGTGGAATTAAATGATGGAAACCTCCCCCAATGAAAATTAGCCATAAACAACTCCTTTGCCATTATCATAAAAGCTACTCATTTTTAATATTTGCTAACACACAGGATTAAGATCACTTTTATCTACCTACACTCCCCTGCAAAAAACCAGTAGGTTGGAAGTGTTAAAATGCCACATAAAATTACTGGGAAATTGCAGTCCGAGAAAACAATTCTAAATTGTCCTGAGAGATCGTGAAAACTCTTACGTTTAGCTTACTCATGCATGTAGTCTTACGGAGTGAAACCAAGGTAAGGATTTGCTCAGAGCCTAGTTTCCTTCCTAGCATTCTAACTATAATAATTATCTTTCCAATGTGGGAAAAATCTCTTTTTTGTGTTCCCAGTATTCACAGTTTACTTTTTCCTGTGAGCTTGAATACACCCTGGTGAGCCACATGTACAATTTTCCTACAGTAAAGTCACAAGGAAGTTGCAGAAAGTCTTCTGGTTTGAACCATTTACGATTGACTGGACAAAACATGGAAGCCTTAGCTGATTTATATGATTCTGTGGATTGATTCTCATGGTTTAAGTTCAAATGCCCTGTGATGACCCTGAAAGAATAGAAATTTCCATCCCAAATTGCCCTTTTCTCCTATAACTTCCACTTGAGAGGTACAAAGTATTCACAGAGAAAAGCAAACTGCTCAAACTAAGGTTTTATTTTATTTATTTGAATTTATTTATTTTTTATTTATTTCAATGTACTTATAGCCCACTCCCTCCTGCTCACAATGGCAGGTCGGGGCAGCTCACAGCATTGTTAAACACATTTAAAACAAACTTTAAAACTTATTAAAAACTCATTAAAAAGAGCGGAATTTAACACACACACCCAACCCAACCCCTCTACCTTTCTCCCTCTCCAAAGGCGTGGCGGAACAGCCAGGTTTTCCATTGTCTTCAGAAAGAAGTGAGGTCTGGGTCTGGGCAGGCCTCTGTCGAGAGGGAATCCACAGCCTGGGGGCAGTCACCGAGAACGTCCTCCCCATCATCGCCACCTGGGAAACCTGGGGGATTTCCAGTCAGGCATCCCCAGCTGACCGCATGGCTTTATAGGTCAACACCAACACCTTGAATTGGGCCCAGAAGACAATAGGCAGCCAGTGCAGAGCATGGACCACTGGTGTAATGTGCTCAGGATGGCCCATCCCGGTAAAGAGACGGGCCGCTGCATTCTGCACCAGCTGCAGTTTCTGGACCGTCCCCAGGCGTAGCCCCACATACAGTGTGTTACAGTAGTCCAGTCTAGAGGTGATGAAGGCATGGATGGTGGTGGCCAAATCAGAGTTTGAGACATACGGCCATAGTCATCGTACCAGATGTAACTGGTGAAAGGCACTCCTTGCCACAGCTTCCACCTGAGAATCCAGGCAGAGCTGTGAATCGAGGAGCACCCCCAAACTATGGACCTGAGCAGCATGGGGAGGGCAGGCCCCATCAATGACAGGAGCCACCACTTCCCCAGCCCTACCCACCAACATCACCTCCATCTTGTCGGGTTCAGCCTCAGATGGCTCGCTCTCATCCAATCCCCCACAAGCGCCAAACAATGGGTAAGCACAGAGACTGCCGGGTCTGGGTCTGCTGAAAAAGATAGGTAAAGCTGTGTATCATCGGCAAACTGATGACATCGTACGCCGAACCCTCTCACGATCTCACCCAAAGGCTGCATGCACACATTGAACAGGAGAGGGGACAGGATAGAACCCTGTGGGACTCCATACGTGAGGTCCCGGGGAGTTGATGAACACTCCCCAAACACCACCCGCTGAGTTCGTCCGGCTAAGTGGAACCATTCAAGAACCATTCTGCCCACCCCCACCCAGTCCCACAGGCAAGCCACCAACATCTCGTGGTCAACGGTATCAAATGCTGCGAACATATCTAACAAGATCAAAAGAGATGATCTTCCCTGATCCATCTCACGGCACAAGTTGTCGACCAAAGCCACAATCGTAGCCTCCATCCCAAACCCCAGACAAAAGCCAGACTGTGAGGGATCAATAAAACTGATCTGATGTAGATGATGGTTTCTTGAGCAGAGGCTGCACCACCACCTCTTTGAGGCAGTCCGGCACTCTGCCCTCCCTCAGGGAGGCATTGACAACCCTAGCCAGCAACGGTCCAAGTGTCTCACGGCAAACCTTAATCAGCCAAGATGGGCATGGGTCTAATTCACAACAGGTGGCTCTGACAGGCCCAAGAACATCCGCCGCATCAGTGGGCAACACCCACTGAAATTGATCCCACAAAATCAGACAAGGTGGGGCATTCATTATTTCAGGTTCTCCTACTGCTGTAAGTGCAGCATTGAAATTGTGGTGAATTTGGGCAATTTTATCAACAAAAAAGTCAACAAACATGTCACAGCAAGCAGTAGAATATTCCAGTTCCAGGTGGAGAGAAGCCGGACTGACCAACCTCTGTACTACCCGGAAAAGCTCAGCTGGACACAACTTCGCGGACGCTATGAGGGCAGCAAAGAACATCTTCTTTGCTGTCTGCACAGCCACCACATAGGTTCTTAAACTGACTCTATGCCACAATCAATCAGCTTCAGCCCTAGTGAGGTGCCACCATTGCTATAACCGCCATCCCTCCTGCTTCATCCATCACAGGTCCTCTGTAAACTAGGGGGACCTGCGTTGTCGGCATTCAGGAAGCAGATGCCTAGGAGCCATTCGATTGATGGCCTCAGTCAGCATGACATTCCAAAAAGCTATGAGATCATCAAGTGAGCGACCATCAAGATTGGGGGATATTTCCCCAAGAGCATTCCAGAACCTCACTGGTTCCATAAGTCTCCGGGGGCAAACCAACTGAACTGGTTCAGCACCTTTCCGGGGGCAGACATGCTCCGGGAGACCGGCACAGAAGAGGTAATGATCTAACCATGACAAGGGCACAGCTGACACCTCCCCCACTACTTGATCCCCTGCCTCAAGGCCAGTGCAAATATTAAGTCCACGATATGTCCCTCATCTTGGTTCGGGCCAACTACCCTCTGAGACAGTCCCATGATGGCCATGAACTCATGCTCTGTTCCCCCAAGATCGGCATTGGTGTGAATATTGAAGTCCCCCAGGACTAATGTCCTTGGAGACCACAAGGCCACCTCCAACACCAAATCTGCCAGGGTGTGTAGGGATGCTGTTGTACAGGTAGGTGCACGGTATACCAACAGCAACCCTACTCTGTGTTCGGCCAAATCAAACACTAGATGGACACCCTCAATACCCAAATAGTTTGCACTGGATACCTCCTCATGGACCATGTATCCCTAAAAACAACGGCTACACTGCCCCCCACCCCCGCCCCTCTGGCCGAGGCTGATGCTGTATAGAGTACCAGGCTGGAACGAGGTCAGCCAAAATTGGCCCCAATTCAGTGTCCAGCCAGGTCTCTGTAATACACACGAAGTCGACTGACTGATCCAGGGTTAATTCCCTGATCGTCGTAGATTTATTAACTACCGACCTCGTGTTAATCAGCAACAGCCTTGAACCAGGGGCCCTCTCATTCTTGATCACTGCATTACCTGCCTGGAGGTCACTGAGGGGAATTGGCACTAAACACCTATCTCCCCTCAGAGATTTAATCTGCCTCCTACAGGGGGCATAATTGCTCCGGCCCATCACGACCCCAATGGCTGTAGAACCTCCTCACCCCCGGCCCACCTGACCTGGTGGCTGTCCCCCCCGGCCAATGAGGGATACTTCCTCCCCCCTAACCCCCGCCCCCCTCTCACAGAGGAGCCCAGTCTCCTCACCCCACTCAGGTCCCATCCCTCCCTCACACTGAGGGGGCAGTCCCCCCCCTCCCCTCACACAAGGGGAGGGAGTCATAACCTTACCCACCTCCACCCTTTCCCACTCCTTCCTATAACCAACCCTCCAACAATATCCGCCCTCTAAACCGGCCGCCCTTATTATTGCCCTCTCCTCCCCAATTTAAGGGCCACAACCCCCCAGCCCACCCTCAGTCCCACCCAAGGGCCACACCCAAGGACCCTGGGGTGCGGCCTTTAGGCGCGCGACCTGCGGCACACGCCTACGGAGGTACCGGGACAGCTGCTCCTTCAAGTTCCCTCAGCCAGGTAGCCACGCCCCACAGAGGAGCCTTGGCCCCGCCCCCTCTCCCAAACAAGGGGGAGGGAGGAAAAGTAGCCTTTAGGGCCAGGCAGCTGGTACTTCGGGGGGGGTGGGGGGGGCGGGCGAGGTAAGAACAAGCTCCCAGCCACCTCAAGNGGGGGCGAGGTAAGAACAAGCTCCCAGCCACCTCAAGTTCAACAGCCTGGGGAAGTGGCAGTGGCAGGAGCAGCAGGAAGCAGGGATTCAACATGATCTCATCCATTAGGATCATTTATTCATTTTACTTAAATATGCTAATTTTGACCTATAAGGCCCTAAACAGTCTGGGCCCTACATAATTGAAAAAGACTGCTTCCTCTCCTATACTCCATCCCAATCCCTGCAGTCAGCTGGGAGCACCCTCTTGTGGCTATTATTTATTATTAATTATCATTATTTATATAGCACCAGCAGTGTACCTGGCGCTATACAATCAATAGTTACAGACAGGTCCCTATCCCTATGGGGCTTGCAATCTAAGAGACAAGAACGGAGGAGACAAGGGTGAGGCAAACATCGGGAGAGAGAAGAGTACATTCATGAGGTTGAGATGTTGCAGGCTCATGTGCTTCACTTAGTTACAGGGAATTAGATTCTGAGTGAGGGGAAGAGGATGCAATTTCACTCATGATGAGCTAGGGAAAGCCTGACGGAAGAGGTAGGTTTTCAGGAGGGATTTGAAACTTGGGAGGGAGGGAGCAGGACAAACGTATCCAGGGAGGGAGTTCCAGGCATGAGGGGCAGCAAGAGTAAAGGGGTGAAGATGTTTAGAGGAGCAAGGGAGTTATGAGCAGGCAAGGGTGGGGCAGAGGAGGAGTGAAGCTCCCGGGCAGCAGTGTGGTGGGATACAGGAGAGGAGAGATATGGAGGAGCAAAGTCATGAAGAGCCTTGAAGGTGAAGACCAGGAGCTTGGGCTGAAGTGTTGGCGGCAGAGTGTTGAACAGAGTTGAGGGCGGGGGGGGCGAGATCAGAGCAGGGGAGACCAGTAAGGAGGAAGGTGCAGTAGGCAAGGTGAGCGATGACTAGAGCACGAACTAGGGTACCATCTGTCCATCACATTCATACAGCAAGGGCACGCAGAGTGGCATTCTCAGTGGCTGCCTCTCTACTCTGGAACTCCCTTTCCCTGGAGGGTCACCAAAACCCAAGCCTGAGTATTTTCTGGAGTCAATGTGGGACAATGTAGGACACACATGCACACGCACACACACCCATCTCTCAGATTGTAAGCCCTAGGGCAGGGATCGTGTCTATTCAATTACTTTGTAAAGCGCCAGGTACATTACTGGTACTATATAAATGCTGACTAATAATAATAATAAATAACCTTTCTGTTTGGCCAAATTTGGCAGGCAGGGTTAGGAGTTGGGGGTATGGTTTTTGTTGTTGTTGTTTTTAAAATATTTTATTGCATTTTTATTCTTATATTTTGATATGCTGTTACCCACCCTTGAGAAAGGGAAGGATAAGGATCTACATTTAAATAAATAAACAAACAAACATCTTGACTCATAAGAATAAGTTCTGCTTATGGAAAATGCAAAAACAATAAGACGTGATGGTGGCTGCATTATTCATAGTTGCTTTAGTGGCTGAGCAAAGCAGAAGATACATAGACTGTCTGACTGCAGATAGTCCAGAGAGAGTGAGGTTGCTGTGCTGGTCCTAAATGTCAGAGATGAAGATCAAATTCATTATTAGGTCCCCTTCATTGTATTTAATGTTTGAAATGCAAATGACTTTTCCATAGCAGCTTGCTCCCAAGTGATTGTTTCGTATATATCCTATGCTTACTCAATCTAGTGTATTGCTCTAATCTTTTACATGCCTGAGGAAGGGCCCTGCAGAGAACTAAAACAAATATCAGTGGTGGATACTGTATTCCATGATTTCACGAACTTCGAATAGAGTCCAAAAAAGTGGATACAAAGCACTATTGGTTTCTGCTTTGTTTACCCCCTTTTAGGGATTCGTGTCAAATTTGCGGGGTGGGGGGAGGTTGTTTTTCTGGTTATTTAAGTCATTTCGGGTATTTGGTTCAGTAATAGAATATCTGAGTAAAAGAACACACCAGAAAAAACAGGCTACCAACCTGGTCTGGATTGAAAGGGCAGAGACCTTGTGGACTCTGGGCCCTTTAAAGAACACAGGAGTGAGGCTAGCCACACCCACTCCTGACTATAAAAGAGGAAAAGCCTGAGGAGAGAAGGCAGTTGAACCTGACTGTTGAAGGGAACACATCTCTCCTGAGAAGACTGGAGGAGAAGAACAAGGCAACCTGAAGGAGACACAGTATGGACTTTAAGGCCCTTTTCGGACACCCTCTTCCCGCCCCTCCCCGCACATGTGTGCGGGGGGAGGGGGGGAGTGCCCATGCAAACGCTGCGACGGGTGGGTGTGAGGTGGGGGCGGCGTCTGTGGGAACACCTCAGGAGGTGGGGGGCGGTGCGTACGCGCTCCACCCACCTCTATCCACCACACACCCACAGAGCAATTGGCCAGAACGGCGGTTGCTCCGTGGGTGGAGATGGGCGTGCACCTGTGGGAATGGCTGCCTGCGCGCCGCACACCCACTGCCGTCACTTCAACCCATCCTCCCACCCACTGCAACCCATGTGAAAGGGTCCTAAGTCTGAAGTGTGAGTAGCCAGCCAGTGGACTGATATTTATTTTATTTATTTATTTATATTAAAAATTATACCCTGCCCCTCTTGCCATGCAGCTTGGGGTGGCTTACATCACCATCAAACACATTAAAACAATAGAAAACAGTAAAAAAAAAAAAGCAATATATCAATAAATATCATCAACAATAATATAAAACAAATAAAACCACCATTCCCAAGGAGTCCTAAAGACAGAAATTTCAACCAACCACCCCACCCTAACCCAGTCCCCCCACCCTTACCCGTCTCCCCCACCAAAATCCTGGTGGAACAGCCAGATCTTACAATGCTTCCTAAAAGAGAATCGGGTCGGGGCCGTCTGGCCTCTCTAGGGAGGGTACTCTATATCCATGGTGTGGCTACTGAGAACACCCTCTCCATTGTAGCCTCCCGATATACACGGGGGACCTTGAGCAGGGCGCTCCCAGCTGACCGCGGGGGCCGCTCCAGGACCCGGGGAGTGAGGCGGTCCCGCAGTTTTGTGGGGCCCAGGCCTTTTAGGGCTTTATAGGCAAGCACCAACACCTTGAATTGGGCCCGGAAGACTCTAGGCAGCCAGTAGAGAGAATGGAGCACAGATGTAACGTACTCCCGACGACCCGTCCCTGTAAGAAGACGGGCCGCCGCATTCTGCACCAGCTGCAATCTCCGAGCCATCACCATGGGCAGCCCCACGTAGAGCACGTTACAATAGTCCAGTCTTGAGGTGATGAAAGCGTGGATGAGAGTGACCAGGTCCGAGATAGGCCAGGCCAGGCCAAGGGGCCCGCGAGGTTGCATACCCGATGTAAATAGATGCATAGGACTGAATTGGACTATGTTTGTATAAATAAATATGATGTTATGCTAATTCCCTGAAGTGACTAAGACCCTTGAAAGCAGATGGTGACAACATTGAGAGCAAGCAGACCCCACACTGTCACACCTAAAATTTAAAAAAACCCTAAGCAAACCAAAACCTAAACTTAACAACTTTGTAACCATTAGCTAATTTGCCACGTCATCCTGTCTCTCTGTGACATTACGCTCTACTTAACACCAGTCCGTGATGATATATGGCGTGTAAGGCTTGTCACACTAAACCTGTGAGTGGGAGCTGAGTGAGGGCTGTCTGAATGCACAAGAAATACGCGCAGGGGGGCTGACGGTTTATTAGACGCTAAACATGTGCCTGGGGGCTGAGCTGCATGAACCATACCTGAACTCCAGGGGGCTACCATCTCATTTGTTAACACCCAGAGATGTATGTGGGTGGGGAGTGGGGGTGCCATGTTGGACCGAAATATAAGAGATGGAGATGGAGCAGTTTAGACTATGCTTGGTGAGGGTATGCAAGGAATTACGCTGCAAAAGGTTGGAAGTGAAATTAAACTTTTTTTATTTGCAGATATTCATTAACATTTTAGGCAGGGGCGTAGCGTCCATTGAGCGAACCCGGCATAAAGCCGGGGGCCTTCGGATAATCATCTGGATATTCGAATCCCAGAATTTCAAATGGAAACTCTTCATATCAAAATATAGGAGAGAACTTTTTCATGTGCTTTGATGTGGTTGGCACTTGGCAGTGATACGTCCCCTCCCCCCAGTGCCTTCCTAAATGTGCCGTGTAGAGTTAATGCCATTCTTATGTCATGAGTGCTTCTCTTTCCTTCCTCATCAGATGATGCTAACCCTGGGCAAAGCCTCTTATGTCTTACTGCTTATGGAAAGAAGCGCTTCTAATGGAGAGATGATTGAAAATCCAATTGCTACTAGAAGGATTCCGGAAAATAAACCCAGGGGATGAGAGACCTCTGACTGACTGTCAGGAGCTGGGAGTGGATCATAGCAGGAAATGGATCAATCCATTATGACCTGTTGTGCACTGGGGGGGGGGGAGGGTCAGACCTCAGTTAAACTGATGTCAATCTAGCTTCACAGCAGTTAATTTCAGATTTAGGGAGGAAGCTGCTAAGAAAAAGACATTAGCATTTTAAACCTTTCAATACAACAACAGGAAACCAGGATGATCAAAAGATATGGAACGGCTTCCATCTGAAGAGAGGCTCAATTGGTTAGGTGTTTTCAGTATAGAGAAAAGATGACTGGGGGGGTGGGGGTTACTAAAGGTTTACAAAACTATGTGGAACAAGTCAATAGGGAGCAGTTCTTTACACCTCCTCATAATAATAGAACTAGGAGGCACCTCATGAAATTCATAGTGTGTCTGTTCAAAACAAATAAGAGAAAGTATTTTTTTTTTCACTCATTGTACAATTACCTTGTGGATATTGTTGTGGAGGCCAATAGCATAGCTGGGTTCAAAAAAGGATTCGAAGATAAGTCCAGAAACAGCTACTAGTTGACTGGAGAATGAGACCTCTCACTGTCGGGGTCTGGGTGCAAATAGCAGGAAAGGGCCTGTTGTGCATTTGCCTGAAGCAACCAAAATGTCCGCTGTCATAGCAGTGATGTGATCTGCTCATCCGAGTCTGACCAAGTATGGGAGTCCTAATGTAAATGAGCACAGAATCTGTTTGTTGTTCAGGAATTGGGCATTTTTAGTGTGGAGAAGAACAAGGGGTTGGAGCAGGAAAACAAGTTTTCAGAAATGTAGAAGGTTGCTATAAGCAGGATAACTGATTGTTCCCAATGGCTGCTGAGAAGAAGACAAAAGGTAATTGAGATTAAATATGAGGGGAAATGTTCTAATTATAAGAACACACTGGCAACCGGAACAAATTATCAAGGGAGAGGACCTATTATTGGTCATTTTTACCTATCACTTAAATCTGCCACTATACCAGAGGCTTGGAGGGTAGCGAATGTAATGCCAATATTTTAAAAGGGCTCCAGAGGTGATCCTGGAAACTACAGACCAGTGAGCCTGACGTCAGTGCCAGGCAAACTGGTGGAAACGGTTGTTAAAAACAAAAATTACTGAGCATATTGATAAACCTAGCTTAATGGGGGAGAGTCAACATGGATTTAGGAAAGGGAAGCGATGCCTCACTAACCTATTGGAATTCTCTGAGGGTATGTGGATAGGGGGTGAGCCAGTTGATATAGTGTATCTGGACTTTCAGAAGGCATTCAGTAAAGTCCCATGAGAGACTCTCGAGGAAATTAAAGAGTCATGGGATAAGAGGCAGTGTCCTATCATGGATTGGCAACTGGTTAAAAGATAGGAAGCAAAGAGTAGGACTAAATGATGGTCAGTTATCACAATGGAGAGAAGTAACTAGTGGAGTGCTCCAGGGATCTGTACTAGGACTGGTGTTGTTTAATATATTCATTAATGATCTGGAGAAAGGAGTAAAGAATGAGGTGATCAAATTTGCAGATGACACAAAGTTATTCAAGATAGTTAAAACCCAAGTGGACTGTGAAGAATTGCAGGAGGATCTTGTGAGACTGGACATCCAAATGGCAGATGAAATTTAATGTGGACAAGTACAAAGTGATGCACATAGGAAAAAATAACCCAAACTATATGTATACAATGCTGGGTTCTAGATTAGGAGTTACCACTCAGGAAGGTGATCTCGGAGTCCCTGTGGACAATACATTGAAATGTTCAGCTCAGTGTGCAGCGACGGTCAAAAAAGCAAACAGAATATTAGGAATCATTCGGAAACGGATAGAAAATAAAACTGAAAATATCGTAATGCCTCTATAGATCTATGGTATGACTGCACCTGGAGTATTGTGTGCAGTATTGGTTGCCCCATCTCAAAAAAGACATAATAGAATTAGAAAAAGTACCGAAAAGGGGAACAAAAATTATCAAGGGTATGGAACAACCCCCATATGAGGAGAGGCTAGATATTTTAGGGCTCTTCAGCTTGGAGAAGAAACGACTGAGAGGGGATATGATAGAGGTCTATAAAATCATGAGTGGTGTGGAATAGGGAGCGGTTATTTACCTTCTCTAAGAGTACTAGAACAAGGGGACACTCCATTAAATTAACTGGGAGCAGAGTTAAAACAAATAAGAAAAAGTATTTTTTTTCACTCAGCACCCAATTAACTTGTGGAACGTACTGTCGGAGAAACTAGTCACGGCTGACAGTGTAGCTAGTTTTAAAAAGGTATTGGATAAGTTCTTGGAGGATAGCCATTCATTAATGGCTATTAGCCAAGTAGGTCTTGGGAATGTAACCTCTTACTGTTGGGGGCTGGAACAACAGGGAATGGCCATTGTGACCTGTTGGGTACTTCTCCCAAGAGAAAGAGACTAGCCACTGTCGGAGACAGGATGCTGAGCTTGATGGACCATTGGTTTGACCCAGTATGGCACTACTTACGTTCTTATGAAGGGGTGGAGTTCCCATCATTAGAAATCTTAAGAATAACTGAGGTAAACATGGCAGAGCTGTTTTAGATATATCTGGTCTGAATGAGGGGAAAATGGACTAGACTAGTGGTTCTCAACCTTTTTCTAGGTGAGACCCATCAAAACTTTAAGAATCTAGGACCCACCTTAAAAAACTGAGTACCAGGAATGGCCAGGTGTTAGCAGAAGGGAAGCCTCACCATGACGGTGACAGCAGCAGGTGGGGCTCGATCCCAGCACCAGGGAGCTGGTACGAAGTAACCAGAAGCAGCAAAAGGTGGGAGCCAGAGAGGCTTGGAAGCTATGGGAAGCCATATTCCTTGTCTCCCACCTCCGGCCCTCAGTGGCAAAGGCAGCCGGAAAAATTGGCAGGAGGACCAGGTTGCCCCGGGCCCCGTCCCCAGGCCCCTGCTGGTATCTACCTAAGACCATCCTGAGACCTGCTATTTGGTCCCAACCCACTGGTTGAGAACCACTGGGTTAGATGAACTTTTAAAATACCATCCAGACTTAAGAATCTATGATTCGGTAGCCCAGCCTGTAGTAGCAAATCCACTTGGCTAGGCATGAATTCAGCCATGACGCATATAAATTGGTCTAAGGAGAGAGGAGGCATTCTCGGACATAACCATTACTCCTGCCACATTTGTTGTTTCACAAAATGTCAGACTTCCAAAAGTTCAATGATAGGGAACATGTATTGTCCTGACACCCTATGCAGAACCCTTTGGGGCAAATATTTTCATGTATTCATATAACCATCTTTCAAGATACTGGGAGCAGAGCTGGTCCAATACTAAGCAAAGTGTTAAACAACATTTCAGTTCAAAACACTGTCTCAACTGGTAAAGAGGCAGATTTAAATTTCAGATTCTGAATTTAAATATTTGTTAAAATTTCATTTCAAAATGAAATTTGACCTGACCCTTATGAGGAGTTTGAAGATGGAAGGCCCAGAATCTGATGCCAAAGGAGGACATTGCAATAATGAATGAGGGTTACAAAAACATGAGTCTAGCTCTAAGTGTCCATCGCTTTGGTAAAAATAACAGAAAAGCAAATCCTTTAAAGGTTGCTTCCCCTAATCCCCTTCCCTGCATGAGGCTTGGTCATTGGAAAGATTTTTTTCCCCTTTTACACAGAAGTTGTCTAACATCTGCGCTGTGTATGAATGAATCTGTAAACAAGCAACAAATTAGTTTATTTGTGTAATACTATGGACAGGAAATACAGGCTATGAAGTGGCAGAAAAATATTTCATGAATACATTGGAGGACGCATCCTACTATTCTTCTGCTCACTGTTATTGGCAGAGATGTTCTTTGCAGTTGTAAAACTAGTCAGAACCGATTTTATTTTTTAAATGGTTGATTTAGGAACTTCTTCACAACATCTGTGATTAACTGAATCGGCAGAAGACCCTGTTGCTCAACTGTTAGCATTAGGGACATTAAAAAGTCCAGGAAATACGTAGTTTGGAAAGAGTTGGTTTCCCGATTGTCCTGGAAACTGCATTTACTGCAGGGCAGAAAACCACAATTCACAAAGGAAGAGAATAGTTGCCACATGAGTATCCACCTAAAGAGAAGACGACACAATAAACAAGAGTTTTAGGAAGAAGACCCCCTTGACGTCACCACTTGCGGATATTAGTCATCATTACCGTGTATTATTATTTTTTTTTAAAGGAAGCTAAACACCCCTTGAACTTTGTTGATGCTGGGTTATTGTGCTCTGGCAAGCATAGTAACCTGAGTCATCGAACACAACAGCAGAACAGACTGCATTGTCCAGTCAGCTATGAAGAGTACAAACTTGCTGTTAGGCTTAGCTTTTCAAAATATTGTTTGATTTCAAGTACCATGAAAATATGTTTGATCGTGGACCAAACTGCCTACAGAGGTTGTGGAAACTTCTGCCCTGGAAGTTTTCAAGAGAGAAAAACTGCAGGCATCTGTCAGGGATGCTTTAGATAGAGATGTTTGAGCTAGATGACCCTATGATGTTCCTTCAACTCGACTGTTCGATGACTCGATGAGTCTAGCATCAGAGTCCAGTTAGAGACAGTACAGTATAACCTCCCTTATCCAGACATCTCATGGGCCATGAGTTTTGCTCAGATTAGAGAGGTGTCTGGACGGCCAAGGGTCATAAACCATAAGCTGCCCCGAGCTGTTTTCAGGAGGGGCAGGATACAAATTTGATTAAATAAATAAAATAAATAAATAAATATCAGGAATAGAGAAGGATCTGGGTATCGGAGTTCCAAATAGGGTGGGTTAC
This sequence comes from Sphenodon punctatus, assembly GCA_003113815.1. NCBI lineage: Eukaryota > Metazoa > Chordata > Lepidosauria > Sphenodontia > Sphenodontidae > Sphenodon > Sphenodon punctatus. Next base: position 12,312,808 of record QEPC01014402.1, on the reverse strand, counting down.
ATTCCACATGTCATCAGATGTAAAAGGAAACATGTGGAAAATCCATCCTGAATTTCCCATCCTGGGCATCTAGCCAGTTGCCCCAAAGCACACTTTCAGGTATGAGACGGGGCAAGGCTTATCTGGATGCCATGAGCAGTGGTGACAACAGAGGCAGGCTCCACGACTAGCGGTGGGGCCTAGGAATGTTGGCGGTGGTGAGAGCAGAAGTGCTTGTGGGAGTTGCAAGGCTCCGGGGCCCAGGCTCAGTAGTGGTGGAGGTGGTAGCTGGGCCCAAGGAGTAGACTATCGTCTCTGAGGAGCAGGAGCAGGAGCAGCAGCAGGCCCTGGGAGCAGCAGTGTATCCCAGGAAACGTTGTGGTGTCAGGAGCAGGAGTAGGGATGGGCGAACGCGGTTCGGCAGTTCGGCCCGAACTCGGCCTGTTTGGATGACCGAACTCGAACACGAACCCAAACGCAAACATACTGAACAAACCGAACACCGAACGGCAAAATGGCCGGACAGTTCGGTCAGTTCGGATCGCTTTCGGATGAGTTCGGGTGGCAAAAAAAGGTTCACTGGAAGGTCAAACATGACAGGGAGGTGTCAGTCACTGAGGAGCAGACTTCCAGGCACCAGGGGTGGAGAGGCTTGCAAGAAACGAAACTAATTATCTGCCTCCCCCCTTCCCAACACCTTCTGAGCTAGTCACTGTTCCTGAACAGCAGGCGTTGAGTAGGATTTTTAGATTGCTTTAAGTTTCATTTTTCTCCGACTCAGGCCCTGCAGTCTCGGTGCTTACCCGGTGTTTGTCCGCTGTAGGGGATTGGATGAGGGCGAGCCGCCTGAGACTAAATCCTGACAAGATGGAGGCGATGGTTGTGGCGCAGGCTGGGGTGGTGGTGGCCCCCATCATTGATGGGGTCCCCCCCCCCGGTTTCTCAGGCCCAGAGTCTGTGTGTGCTCCTGGACCCACAGCTCTGTCTGGATGCTCAGGTGATAGCTCTGGCGAAAGGAGCATTTTGCCAGCTATATCTGGTTTCTCAGGCCCAGAGTCTGTGGGTACTCCTGGACCCACAGCTCTGCCTGGATGCTCAGGTAACAGCTGTGGCGAAAGGAGCATTTCGGCAGCTATATCTGGTGTGTCGGCTTAGGCTGTATGTCTCAGACTCAGATCTGGCCACGGTCATCCATGCTTTTATTACCTTGAGACTGGACTACTGCAACGCGCTCTATGTGGGGCTGCCCTTGGTGTTGGTTCGGAAACTGCAGCTGGTGCAGAATGCAGTGGCCTGTCTCTTAACGGGGACGGGCCGATGCGAGCATATAACACCAGTGCTTCACTCTCTGCACTGGCTGCCAGTTGGTTTCCAGGCTCAATAAAAGGTGTTGGTGCTGACCTTTAAAGCCCTACATGGCTTGGGCCCTGCCTATCTGCAGGACCGTCTCACCCTACGGGTCCTGGATCGACCCCTGCGGTCGGCTGGGGGCACCCTCCTCGGGGTTCCCCAAGTGTCTACTATGAGGAGAGCATTCTCTGTGGCTGCGCCGCGCCTGTGGAACTCCCTCCCGTCGGAGATCCGCTTGGCTGCCGGTCTCCCCTCTTTCCGCAGACAATGTAAGACCTGGCTGTTCCGCCAGGCCTTTCCCGAGGGAGATGGGGTGGGTGGGTTAGGTTAGGGTACGGGGGGGAGAGATGGGGTTTTATATTGTTTTAACTGAAATGAATATGGTTTATTTAAATTTTTTAATGTTTTAAATGTTTTAATATATTGTGAGCTACCCCAAGATGCCTGAGGGAGGGGAGGGCGGCGTATAAATTGTAAAAATAAATAAATAAATAAATAAATTTGTAAAACTATAAGAGCTTTTTCTTTCCCTCCACCCACTGGATTAATGATCACAATGATTATTACCCAGCGTAATTGTTGTGGAGATTATGGGCCAGTCACTGGCCTCAGACCCACCTTTCTAAATCTAGGGTAATGATGATATTCATGTTACCAGAATTATACTGCTAATTTGCACTCATTTAAGAGAGAACAAAATTTGTCACGTTGGCCGTGGTACAAAAGACCAGCCAGAGTGCAAATTTCAGTTTGCTGCCGAAAGTACATTGGTGAATTAGAGGGAGACTTGTAATTAAGTCTAAAATAATCCAAGACCTCTAGCCTGCTAGGACTTGAAAGGGTTTTTTTTTTTTTTTTTTTTTTTAAAGTCACATGTGCAAGCGGGACTCAATCCTGCAAGGTGCTGAGTACATTAGGCTGAAAACGAAGCACATAAACTGAAGATGGGGGAAACATGGCTCCTGGGCAACCTTACTGGGCATTTTTATACACACCTTAAAGTGCTGGTCTTTCAATCTTCTGGGTTTACAAGTCTAGAGGTAAGATCTGGATGCATTCTTCACACACACTCTGCCCTGAGGCAGTTCCTGGATGCATTCTTCACACACACACACTGCCCTGAGGCAGCCTAAAGTAGCCGCAGCTGTAGACGTGAGGGGCTGCCATGGAAACCAAGTGACCACAGCTGCCTGGAGCAAAGCAGTTTACCAGGAGAACTTTTTACGCACAAACGTTCTGTGTGGAAGTTCAAAGAGCCAGATGTTTAAGATCTGGGTGAGTGATTTAGACACACAGAAAGTTCAGGATGTAACAGCAAACATCCAGGAGAAATGTGTGTAAAAACACCCATTGTGTCCCCCCCCCATATAGGGTCTGTCGGTCCCATCAGGGAAAGCTGCCAAGCAGCCATTAATGCTGCTGCTGCTTCAGCTGCATGAGAGAGCCCTGAGATACTGTTCCCACAGCCATTGCTGCTGCTTGAGGAAAACACAGAGCGGGAGAGCACCAGAAAGCCGTACACCCCCTCACCCTGGATCAGGGGAAACTGAACGGATCGGGAGCAGGAAGGGTGGGGAGAGACGCTGACTCTCCCAAGCCACATAGGAGTTTGGACTGGTTGCTTGGAGGCTGAGAGAAGGAAAAGGACTAAGGAGTTGACTAATGTGGCCCCCTTGTAGGAGCTAGAGTGGGGGCTGGCGGTGGGCTGCTCTAGAGTGAGCCATGCCTTGAGGCTCTCGACATCAACAAAAAGCTTTTGTTATGTGGCTCTTGAGGTGAGGAACTTTGCCCACCCCTGACATAAGCTCATAGCTAACTCTAACTCCATGGGCAGTCAAAGTCAATGGGGCTATTAATGTGTTTACACAATTTGTGTAAGTTGTTGGATCTGAGAGCCAAAGCCAGTAGCCCTGTCCCCAGGGGGGAAAACATGAATCTCCAAACACCGGGAATGGTGCTGAAGCAGAGTAACTTTATTCCATTGGGAAGTCAGCCACTTGCGAAATGACTGAGGCCTAAGAGACCTACAATTAGCTTACAGACAGGGAAACGGTTTGAGAGACTAGCCCCCTATATACTAGTTACAACAAAGAGATACTGGGAGTTTTAGCTGATTAATCAAAATATGCATTTCATGTGTAACTCACTCTCTTCTTCTTAGGCTCCAAGGACGGAGAGAAAACAGACGGGTCTCTTTATGATCCTCCACCTGGCTTTTACAACATTCTATGGCTTTAGCTGACCAAGCCGTTAGCTGCACTGAGCTTTCGCTTCTCAATGAAAGGCAGGACTGGGCCTTGCACTGGGACAGAGCCTAGGTTGTGGTTCAGTTCTGAGCCCATGGCTCCATAAATAGGGTTGCCATACCTCCCCTTTAATCCAGGACGCTTATGAAAAATACATGGTGCAGGGCTGCATTGGCACCAGTGGAACTAATGCCGCCCTGCACCATGTATTTTTCATAAATGCCCTGGATTAAAGGGGAGGTATGGCAACCCTAGACATAAGTTACACCTGTATTTATCCCAGGCTGTTCTGATCATAGCAACGCAGGCCCAGGTGACCACAAAGCTTTATTTTTGTAATTTCTTCTTCTATGCGTTTCCAGCTAGGGTTGCCACCTATGCACATTTTTAAGGAACACTTATGAAAAGCAAATGTTGCAGGCGCCTAGCGTGCCAATGCAGGCCCTGCAACATGTATTTTTCATAAGTGTTCCTTAACACTTTGCATAGGGGGCAACCCTACCTACAGCGGTGCCTTCTGGTCACTGTGGCAGGCAGCGCGGCTGCTTCCTGGTTGGGGCAGCCATGATCATATTACCCTTGCCCTGTGCTCTCTGCAGTGGCTTCCTGCGGAGTGGTGGGTTGCATTTAAGATTGTGCTGCTGGTTTTTAAGGCCGTGAAAGGCACAGGCCCCGGCTGTATGGGAGATCTGCTCCCAGAACCTCTCCCCGATGGCAATCTGCACTCTGAAACCACCTCCTGTCTGGCGAGTCTGCCATTCCACCGTAAGTCAGTCTGCAATCGGGCCCTCAGTACGGAACTTATCCCCTCTGGTGTCCATCCCTGTTCTTCCCTCCTCACCTTTAAAAAAAACACCTCAAGACTTTTTAAATCCTCTCTTTTAGTTGATCAACTCCTTCTCTATTTAAACTATGTTAAATTAATTAATTATTATTATTAGCAAGCATTTATATAGCGCCAGCAATGTACCTGGCGCTTTACAGAGTAGTGGAAAAGACACGATCCCTGCCCTAGGGTTTATAATCTGAGAGACGGGGGTGGGAGGTGGGGGGAGAGACGAAGGAAGGGGAACAGAGGGAGACACAAGGGGTGTAACATTCACGAAGATGCGAGGTCCCAAGTGCACGTACTTGGCTACATCAAGAATGGTGGCTGGCTGGTTCATGTGCTGAGGATATGCGTATACAGACCTCAGGTAACAGAGTGTACTGGATGGAGGGTATCAGTAGGAGTTAGGTGAGGGGAGCGAGGAGTCGGAGAGGGCAGGGCGGAAGAGGTGGGTCTTGGGGAGGGATTTGACGGTACGAAGGGAGAGGGAGAGGCGGATGTGGGCAGGGAGGGAGTTCCAGGCACGGGGTGGGGGGATGCTAGGGAGAAGGGATGAAGGCGGTTAGGGGAGCAGGGGAGGCGTTGGAGGGCGAGAGAGGGGACAGAGGAGGAGCAGAATGCACGGGCTGGAGTATGGAGGGAGATAAGTGCAGAGAGGTAGGGGGGAGTAAGGTTGTGAAGAGCTTTATAGGTGAAGACTAGGAGCTTGTGCAGGATTCGTTCAGGAAGGGGGAGCCAGCGAAGAGAGGAGAGGAGGGGTTGCACGTGGTCGAAGCAACAGGCGAGGTGGATAACCCTGGCAGCCGAGTTTTGGACGGAGATAAGGGGATATGACCTAAATGGATTTTAGGTTATTTTATGCTTTACTGTAGTTTGTGAAGTGCCCTGAGCATCAGCTGGCGGCAGCAGTGGTGGGGGTGAAAACATGCAAATGTATGCAAATTGGCATTGCCTGGTTTTCTTCCCTGAGACAGACGGCAGTCTGAGTACACATGTCTGCGTACAGGATGCCAGACACTTTTTTACTATTTATTTAAATCTTGCTGCTACACATTTGTATTGTACAGCACCATTTTTGGCCCTGACGGCTTCTTGCTTCTTCTGTTCCTTGCTTCTTTTGTTTTGCACACTGTACTCTAATAAACTGGCCTGGTTTGCAGATGTCCATGTTTTATGGCCAAGTATCTTGGCTCCAGTGTTTGAACAGCAGCTTAGCATTCAACACGAGAAAGCTTAGGAAAAATACCAGCGTTTTGAGAACTTGAATCTTCTGTGGAGCAGTTCTTTTCTTGAGATCAGCTACAACCCTGACATTTAGGGGTTTGCCGAGGGGGTGGGGGGCAACTAATGATGTCCCCTACACACTGCAGTATAAAGGCACGGGCCTTAGTTAGCTGGTAACCCGCCAAACACAGTCAGTTTAATTGTACAAAGTAGGCAAAAGGTCAGGGCACTGGCAAGCGTGGCGGAATGTCTCAAGTGACGTGCAGAAACTGGGAACCAGATCTGCCTCCTTGTGTAAATATACAACCAGCCTTTCTATTGCAGTGGCAGCTACTTCAGCTTTCTCTGCAAGCTCTCTCTGGCCTTCCAATTTGGGCACCTGTTTGTGCAGAGAGAGAAATTGAAGGAGTTTAAGGTTTGCAAACCTCCACTGTTTAAATGTATTTATTTTAACATTTGGCTGTTTCATTTTTATTTTTATTTAAAAAAAACACCTTTGAAAAGCTTGCAGAAAAACACCCCCACACCAAAACAATGACTCAATACAGTTAAAAAAATAAATAAACTCAATGACTTAAATTGTTTTCTGGGAGTAACGTAAATAAAGTAAATCTCAGATTTGCAGCTGTCTTGGCTGCGTGAATCTCCCAGGATCAGAACTCTGAACTCGGTCTTGTTTCTCTTGTTGAGTCTCTTACATCAAGGCTGTATCTATTGCCTTCTACCTGCTCCCTTCTATTGCCATTTTCTTTGAACATGTCATTTAACGCAGGGAAAAACTAGCCTGTTGCCAAAGGATTCTGGACTTTGGCAACAGAACTTAATCAATTTCAGGTCATCTCAGCTTAAGAACAGCTGCCATTGAGTCTGCAGGGAGAGAAGCAGGCTTCAGGGCTTTATATGCCCTGATAAGCAATCTGAATATTTTCCATAATCTTTTGCTGCCTTGGTGAACTTTATAACATCCCTTGGGGGGGAAATCCTACAAAAAATGTATTGACTGCTAAGTGCTGCCTTGCTATCAGACAGTCTTCAGCCTTCTTCCTCCGCTAAAGGACAGAGTCAATCAGTTGTACTCAGAGTAAATATCTAACTAGGAAAACAGTCCCATGGAACCCTGTGCGAGTCTAGTGTACCATGCAATTCATGTTAAGGCCTTGATTGAAAGTTATTGCTTGCCCCAGGAGCAGGATGGACACGTGCCAGCTGTGTGCTCGGTGTGCAATGAGTGTATGCCATGCACATAATGTGTGCACTATGCATGTATGGTGTGTGCACAGGGCTTGGATCGGTGCCTATGTAAGGATGTCAGACACTTTTACCTCTGAATATGGCACTGATCGGTCTCCATTGGAATTTAAATTAATCTGCAATCAGTGGAATGGCAAGGCTGTGGTGGGCACAGGATCATATCCCAGTTATGGGCTTCCCTAAGGGCAAGGGGTGGGATCTCCAGGGTGGGGAGCAGGGCTTACCCATAAACACAGCACTCCCCCCCCCCCCCCAGAAGAAGCAGCAACCCTGCCACGGAGGAAGCTTTAAGACAGAGTGGAGGTGGGACCAGCACTCCACTCCTGCCCACTCTGAAAACTTCCTTCTTGGCAGGGCCATTTCCAAGTGGCCTGAGCACTGCTAGGAAGTTTTCAGAGTAGGTGAAGGCAGAGTGTTCCCTCTGCTCCTTGCCCCCACCCACTCTGAGAATTTGCTAGCAATGCTCAGGCCACTTGCAAAGCGGCCACGCCCTCCCCATGAGTGTGGGGCCTGGGCTCAACTAAGCCTCCTTGGTTCATGCTAGCTACTAGGGGGGGGACTACAGGATCATCCGGTATCCGATACTGCCGGGTATTTGGTGTACCGCAGTATTGGATTAAACCCGGTAATCTGGCCCACTTTCCGGATTACCCTGTACCGGATCTTTTACATTGCGGCCATTCAAATGAATGGCCGCAATGTAAAAAAAAAACACCCAACCCCCCCCACTTTACTTTCTCTCCCCAGTCCAGGCTGCGCGGGTGGAAGGGGGGACACCCCCCACCCACCCTGCCCAGCCTGGCTTTAAAAAATTTTTTTTTCCCCCGAAGTCCCTGCTAGTGCGGGCTCCGGGCTGCCGCCGGCAGGTGAGGGAGCAGCTGGCAGGGGCTGGGGGGGGGGGCACTGTCCACTTTACAACAGACCTGTGGTCAAGTAGGAATGCACAGCATGCCTACCTGGCAGTGACTGCACACTGGTGACAGGACCCAGAGGCAGCGCTTGGCAGTGGCAGGAGGGGTCCTGAAGCAGGGTACAGGTGGGCCTTGCTTCAGGCACAAGTAATGGACAGCTTCCACACCTCAAGGAACCTTGAGCCCGCCATGGTGAGGAAGTGGGTCACGCCAGGCGCGCCCTTCACCAAGGGGTGTGTGGTCACGGACAACACAGCCAATATACTGAAGGCAGTCCATGACGGGGGCTTCACAAGCATCCCTTGCACCGCACACACCCTCCATCTTGTGGTTAGGGATGCTCTGGGCTTGGAGGATAAGGGGATTGGGACAGACACCCTTAGCTCCCTGGTCGATTGGGGGAGGAAGCTGGCGGGGTTCTTCAACAGGAGCGTGAAGGGCAGCAAGCTCCTCTGGGAGAAGCAGGCTGAGCACGGGTCCCCGGTGCACCAGGATGTCCAGCTCATCCAGGATGTCTCCACCAGGTGGAATTCCACCTTCCTGATGCTCAACGGCTTCTTGAGCAGAAAGCCGCCCTGCAACAGGTGGAACTGGAAACAGACATCGAGGCACCTCCAGGGTACAACAGGGAGGAATGGGAGATCCTTGCTCACACGGTCTTCGTCCTGAGACTGTTCGTTGCCGTGACGGAGACCGTGAGCAGCTCCACTGCCACCCTCAGCCAGATGACCCTGCTGGTCCATAGTCTCCACAGGAGCCTGGACGAGATTCTCAGGGGGCAGGATTGTAGCCCTCAGG
>QEPC01014402.1:12288973-12302748 GCA_003113815.1 Sphenodon punctatus | reverse complement strand
TCTGTGCCAAGGGTTCTGTACCCTGGCAACCAATGTCTGCTGCTGCTAGTGCCAATGGCCCCCAGGCCAGGCCTATATGCTGTCTGTGCCAAGGGTTCTGTACCCTGGCAACCAATGTCTGCTGCTGCCAATGGCCCCCAGGCCTATATGCTGTCTGTGCCAAGGGTTCTGTACCCTGGCAACCAATGTCTGCTGCTGCCAATGGCCCCCAGGCCTATATTCTGTGAGGACAGCAAAGAAGGAATTCTTTGCTGCCCTCATAGTGTCTGCGAAGTCACACCCAGCGGAGCTGTTCCGGGTGGTGTGGGGGCTGGTCAATCTGGCCTCCCTCCGCCTGGACGGGGACTTGTCCCAGGCCCGCTGTGAAGAGTTTGTCACCTACTTCGCAGACAAGAACACTCAGATTCAGAATAGAGGGGGGTCAACGGAAGGGAAGGGTTTGGTCACCTGTGGCAGTCGACACCCATCTGGAAGAAAGACCTCTTCCTCCTCCTCCTGCACCACTGGCTCTGGGAGCATCATGTTGGCCCCCCGGCATTTAATTAAGACAACAGTCTTCTTCATTTAATTTTTTTTTTTTTAAAAAAAAAACAGACACTCCGACAACAGTCACCCACCAACACTCACCAACCAGCCAAAACAACACAGTCAAACCAAACACACAAAACAGCCAAAACACACGAACCGAACAGCCAGCCAGCCACACACACACACTCTCTCGCCACACAGCTCCGCACGCACTAGAATTTCCGGTTTCCGATGCAATCACGGGATCACACGATACCTATTTCCGAATGGCTGAACTGAACTGAACTCCACCGAACCAAACCACTGAACCTGAACTTGGTGACCAAACCGAACGCCCGAACTGAACTACCGGACCGGACTGAACTGAACCACAATATGTTTGCACTTCCCTAAACACTCATTGAAATTTCTCTGCTCTTTGAAAAGTTGGGCTCAACTCAAGAGCTACAGACAGTAGCATAAGTTCAGGACATGTTGCTGTCATATGGTGCTGAGATGGATCTTAACCAAATCTAAATGTGCATCTATTTATTGTTTATTTATTTATTTGACTTATATTCCATTCCCTCCAGCCCTACGGCAGCTGCTCATGAACTGTACTTCATTTCCTTCCTGAAAAAATTCCTTTTTCTTCCTTATTGGACCGCACCCATAGGCTGAATTGTGTCCTTACCAAAGAGTTGCATAAAGGGCTGGTGCCAAGGTGCCAGATGGTCAGTAATTTTAATGAAATGAAATTGAAGGTACTTTTCAATGTCTTTCTGAAGAGTTGCTATCAGCACTTTATTGCACCTGGAATTTTATTCATATTTAATTTTATTTTTTAAACCCACTAGGTGCTTTCCTTTTCCAGTTTATGTTATACCTGCCTACACAGTTCCTAATTGTCCTAGTTTAGAATAGTCATGATTTCTTATTGATCTCCTGAAGGAGGAAGAACCTGCTTCAGTGAAGCAATATGTCCATTGCTGAGCTGGACTGCCTCCCCAGCTGCCACCTTGATAACCACTAGTTTCATTGCTGTAGCATGAGGATTGGTCAAAAATATAGAATTGCCCATTTAGAATCTCACGTCTTACGCTAAATAGCAATTTAACCTAATCATATATTCCATAATAAAAAAACCTCTGGTTTACAAGAAGAGTTAAGGCTCTTGCAAGGTCAATCATGCACTAAAAAACATGGGAATTGCAAGCTAAGGCTCCTGCCTTAACTTCCATGCCATGTTAGCAGTAAAGACATTGTACAGTCTCACATATTGTGCTCACTTAGGCACCCACATTTGCCTTCGTCTTTCAGTTCCAACCCTCTTCCTCTTCGCAGGTTGGGGGCAACACTGAAGCTGGGGACAGGAGGGCGTGAACTGCCCCCTCACCCCCTCTGAGATTTGTATGGAATTTTAACAGTTGGTCTCCTACATTTTATCAGTTATATAAGTTGGCAACTCAGCTTCATACCTTCCAACAGTCTCTTTTTGGGAGGTTCCCTGCCTGGTCCCATTCCCACCACCACTGGTCCCAACTCCTGGGGATTTGTAGCTTTCGCCCGTCACCAGCAACTGCAAGCCTAGTGCCAGCACCAGCCAGGAGCTAGCCCCAGAGTATGTTGCGAGGAAGGATCCTCCAATCAGAATAGCAAGAACTAGCACCAGTGCATGTTGAAGAGGGATTCTTCAACCAGAATAGTGCCAGCCAAGAGCTAACACCAGTGCATGTTGAGGAGGAATCCTCCATCCTGAACAGCTCCAGCCGGCACCTAGCACCAATGCACATTGAGGAAGGATCCTCTAATCAGGAAGCCATCAGCTGGTAGCTAGCGACTGCTCCTCAGTCACAAAAACAGCTACAGCCTCAGGCAATCTGGGCCAGCTCCAAGAGCCTTAACTTCCAAGAGCCTTAACTTCCATGCCATATTAGCAGTAAAGACATTGTACAGTCTCACATATTGTGCTCACTTAGGGACAAGAAGTATCTGGCACGTCTGCTTCTGTCTCTATATAAGCAGTCTGCACTAATCAGCGCACGGCTTACCAACACATTCCCCCTGGTGAAGCCTCCCTGGACTCCTACACCTACCTTACCCGCTGCATGTCCCTCGTCTATCTTTCACCCGTTGCCTTGCTCTGACCCTCAGCTTGCTGTACCTGCGCTAACTGACCTCCTGGCCTGAGCTATGCTACAACTAGATTATGCCTCTGCTGATTGACGCCTGTGCTGTCTGCTTGCCCAATACTGACTTGCACTCTAACTCAACTACGCTTCTGTTAACCCTTCTGCCTGAAGCCGGCATGACCTCCTTGACCAGAATCACCCTGCACGCTAACTAGACCACGTTTGGGAGCTGTTACACCACCGCTCCCAAACCCCCACCTCCAATGACCTTCCCCATGGCCCACACGTAGCTACGTTTACTACACCTAACATCAGCTAGTGTGAGGAATAGAGGGGGGTCAACAGAAGGGAAGGGTGTGGTCCCCTGTGGCAGTCGACACCCGTCTGGAATATATCCCTCAGGATTTGGCTTATGGGATATACACCCCCAGCCGAGATCATCATAGGGAGGTGAAGTGCAACTCCAGAACCCCGTAGGGGAATGCGCCCACAGACGATGCACAACACAACACAAAACCACCTCCCACACTGGAACCAGCGCCAAGGGTCTGGGGAAGGAGAAGGTATGTGTGTGTGTGTGTGTGGGGTGTGTGTGTGTGAGGTGTGTTATGTGTTATGCCCAAGGAGAGCGGGAAGGGGGGGATACGACACACATACAAGGGGGAACCCAGGGCACACAGAGGAGGTATCAGGTGTAGGGATATCACAGGTTAGGCTCAGGTACTCACAATACACACAGTCCACACGTCCGTTCTCTCTCTCTCTCTCTCTCACACACACACACACACACACACACACACACACACACACACACACACACAATGCTCTAGGGCAGGGGTCCACTCGAAATGCCACACGCAGGGAAGTCAAGGGGCCAGTCTCACAGGCATGAGCACTGATCACCAGGAACCATGGGGAGACAGAGCACTCCTTTTATCCCTTGAGGACTGTAGAGCATGCTGGCTCAGGCGCTCTGAGGCTGTGCGGAGGGGTGTGTGGCTACGATGGCTGGGTCAGGAGCGCTGGGGCGGAGTGAAGCACTTCCTGCTGCGCCGCTGGGTCCCGCCACCACTTGTGGTGCTGGCAGCGGCGGCTTTGGTTCCTGTGTGGGCTCTGTTGGTGCGGCTGCAGCGGGAGCCACTGTTGGGTCATCTGGGGAGGCGTTGCCCCTGCTGCTCCTTCTGGGGATCAGTCAGGTACGGGAATGCCGACGGGCCCTTCCCAAGACCCTCAGGCCCCGCGTAGCAGGCCTGACATCTAGAGGTGAGTGCCTGCTCCACACACTCCCCCAAAAGCATTTTTCAGCCCCAACCATGTGGAGCTGGCATGTTGTGGAAACGTAGCAGGTGACAAACAGAAGTTGAGAGGCATAAAGGGATTGCAGCCCTTACCCAAGGTCAACACAATACATCAGTGGCAGAGCCAGAAACAGAAAAATGGTGGCCTTGATCCCAAACTCTTTATTATTATTGTTGTTATTATTTGGGATTTATACCCCAACTAAATCCCCAAAGGCTCAGCGTGGCTTACAGGAATCCACAGCATTGACTAGTCTCTCTTACTCTTACTGCTTACACTTGCAACAAAAGCAGAGCCAAATTCTTCCCTCCATTCTCTGTGTAAACGCATGCTGCTGCCATGCATGATTAATGCTCCTGCTGCTCCTGCTGTTGGCAGTGCAACGAGTCATTGCGCTGTGGCCGTGATCTCGGCAATTTAACTCAATAAAAGCTTTCATCTTAAAAGTGCTGCAGCATCCCTGGTTAATTTCCTGTTTATGATTTGCCGAGAGATTGATTTAGAGCTTTCCAGCTTCCTTCCCCTCCTCCTGCTTTTCACTATCCACTCTTTTATTTGGCTCGCCTGAGGACACCGCAGCCACACCTGGGTGCCTTCTTTTTGAGAAGGAAGATTGAAGAGAAACCCTCTGCGTTGAGTCAGAGAAGCTAGAAAGGGAGAAGGTCAGTGACGTCATTTAATCCATCTCTCCCATTGCTCCATTGGCAAGAATGGAAGGGACAAAATTCAGCAAACATCCACAGTGACTACCATGTCCAGTCATTTTGCCGGCTTTCGAGCTGGCTCTGACAAAGCGAAGATGAAGCATTGGTCAGTGTCCAGTCCCAGTTTCATTTCCCCAAACAAATATCCCTTTTGGTTCGTTCAGTTTGGTTATTTTGGTCACTTTGTAATACCGAAGTGACCAAAGTACAGAAGTGACCGAAGTGACCAAAGTACAGAAGTGACCGAAGTGACCAGACCGAGGTAACCCAAATACCAAAGTGACTGAAACAATTGAAATACTGGTCACTTCAGAATTTGGGTTATTTCTGTCCCTTCAGTATTTCACTTCCTTTGGTTTAGTTATTTTGGTCCCTTCGATACATCACTCACTTCATGGCAGTGTTATTAGTACACTTGCACACCAAGCACAATAGTGCAACAGCGCTAAGAGTGCCAAAGCCAAACTGATGAAATACCGAAGCGACCAAAATAACCAGACTGAAACAAACAAATAAATAGATATGCCAATATGATTTCCATAGCAAGTAATTGTTCATGGGGCTAACTTAAAATGCAAATCATATTCAGAAATAGGAACACATCCCTTATTATTTCAGCTCTAGGGAAATGCTTCGTTGAGGGAGCCGAGGCTAGGGTTGCCATACTTCCCCTTTAATCCAGGATGCTTATGAAAAATACATGGTGCAGGGCTGCAGTGGTTCCAATACAGCCCTGCACTGTGGATTTTGCATAAGCGTCCTAGATTAAAGGGGAGGTCTGGGAACCCTAGCCGTGGCAGACGAGGTCATCTGGATAGATGGTAAGTATTGCCACTTCACAAAGTTACCCCACCCAAAGTTTGACTTTTCTCCCCCATGGCAAATACAATTGCACCAGTTTTAAAGTAATGGCCGCTTTCGCTGCCAGAGGGTTCACCATTTCCATTCTTCCCCAGAAGGATGTGAACTTCCTTGTCCCCTCACCCCCGAAGAGAAAAGGGAAATGTAGCTGATGAACCCCACCGAACTCAGGTTTCAGGTGTGTTGATGAAATAAATCACTGCTGAGTCTGGTAGTAGAACAGATGGAAAGAAAAGTAGACTCCATCTATTGATGAGACTAGTTTGCACAATTTCATGACTCCGCCAAGTTTAGCTCAAAGAAAAGGGATATGAGAAGCTCTCCAAGCTTGGGCAATATAGTCAATTTTAGTATGAAACTGAGGAAACCCAGCCTGATTCTAGGATATAAGAAACGTCATACAGGGTCAGATTAATGGCCGATCTAGCTCAGCATCCTTCCTGTTTCTGACAGTGGCCACCTTTGGTTGCGTCAAAAAAGGCACAACAGGCCGTAATGAAGTGATCCATTTCCTGCTATTCACTTCCAGCAGTCAGAGGTCTCATCCTCTGACCAACGTCATTAAGAGCCATAAGAAACGTCATATGGGGTACAAATTTATTAAAATAAATAAATAATATTTCATGGGCAGGAAAAGTGATCCTAGCCCTTTAGAAAATGGAGAGTCACACTCCTGTCTCCGGTGTTGACACTTTCTGATCGAGTTATTTTCATTCTCCTCCCCACTCAGGAATAAATTGTGACATTATTATGTCATAAGAGGGTGTGTTTGCATTTTAATGCCCAAAGGGATCATAAAACTGTCCATCTAATGAAACTTTGGCACCGAAGAGCAAAAGAAGTGGAAATAGACTGGCAGGACAGGGCTTTTTTCTTGGGAAAGAGTCATGCCTCACTAATCTGTTGGAATTCTTTGAGGGTGTAAATAAGCATGTGGACAAGGGAGACCCAGTAGATACAGTGGACCTGGATTTCCAGAAAGCATTTGATAAGGTCCCACATAAAAGACTCTTGAGAAAATTAAAAAGTCATGGGATAGGAGGTAGTGTCTTACTATGGATCGGTAACTGGTTAAAGGATAGGAAACAAAGAGTAGGACTGAATGGTCAGTTTTCACAATGGAGAGATGTAAAAAGTGGTGTGCCTCAGGGATCTGTATTGGGACCGGTCCTGTTTAATGTATTCATTAATGATTTGGGAAAGGGTGCTAAGAGGGAGGTGATCAAATTTGCAGATGACACCAAGTTATTCAAGGTAGTTAAAACACGAGCAGACTGTGAAGAACTGCAAGAGGATCTTACAAGACTGGGTGCCTGGGCATCTAAATGGCAGATGAGATTTAATGTGCAAAGTGGTGCACATTGGGAAAAATAACCCAAACTATGAGTACACAATGCTGCGTACTAAGCAAGGAGTTACCACTCAGGAAAAGGATCTGGGAGTGATTGTGGACAATACACTGAAATCCTCAGCCCAATGTGCAGCAGCAGTCAAAAAAGCAAACAGAATGTTAGGAATTATTCAGAAGGGGATAGAAAATAAACTGTGGTTGTCATAACGCCTCTGTACAAATCAATGGTGCGACCGCACCTGGAATATTGTGTGCAATTCTGGTCATCCCATCTCAAAACAGACATAGCTGAACTAGAAAAGGTACAGAGAAGGGCAATGAGAATGATAAAGGGTATGGGACAGCTTCCGTACAAAGAGAGGCTTGACAAGCTGGGTCTCTTCAGCTTAGAGAAGAGAAGACTGAGAGGGGACATGATAGAGGTTTATAAAATCCTGAGTAGTGTGCAAAGAGTAGATCGGGAACGGTTATTTACCCTCTCAAATAGTACTAGAACTAGGGGGC
Organism: Sphenodon punctatus; assembly: GCA_003113815.1. Lineage (NCBI taxonomy): Eukaryota > Metazoa > Chordata > Lepidosauria > Sphenodontia > Sphenodontidae > Sphenodon > Sphenodon punctatus. Next base: position 12,295,390 of record QEPC01014402.1, on the reverse strand, counting down.
ACTCCATGAAACTAGCTGCTGGCAGATTTAAAACAAATAAAAGGAAGTACTTTTTCACTCAACACATAATTAACCTATGGAATTTGTTGCCAGAGGATGTTGTCAAGGCCAGTAGTAGAGTTGGGTTTAAAAAAGGACTGGATAAGTTCTTGGAGAGTAGGTCCATTAATGGCTATTAACCAAGTAGCTTACGGGATGAATTCCTTACTATCAGGAGCTGGGTGTGAACAACGGGGAATGGATTGTCCATTGTGACCGCTGGTTCTTCTCCCATGCAATCGAGATTGGCCACTGTCGGAGGACAGGATGTTGGGCTTGATGGACCATTGGTCTGACTCAGTATGGCACTACTTATGTTCTTATATTTTTTAAAATGTATCTATTTAAATTTGTAACCCGCCCTTCTCCAAAGGCTCAAGGCAGCTAACAACATATATAAAATATAAAACCCCATAAAAGCAAAATACAAATAAAACCCAAGTCTCCAACCATCCCACAGCCCCCCATAAAACACCCGATGCCACCTCCCCATATCCCACTCCAACCCCCCCTTACATCCCTACCCCAAACCCCCATCCTCTATCCCTGCCCACCAAATGTCTTTCGAAAGAGCAAGGCCTTGCACCGCCTCTGGAGGATGCTTAGGCTGGGACTCAACCGAACCTCTGAGGAAAGGTTGTTCCACAGCATCGGGGCAGCTACCGAGAATGCCCCCCTGCAAGCCCTCGCTGTACAAACAAGACCAACCGATGGTATCCACGGGCAGGTGCTCCCGGCCGATTGCAGAGGCCACAGTGGGGCATGGAAGGACAGGCGGTCTCTCAGGTATGTGGGGCCCAGACCGTTTAGGGCTTTAAAGGTAAAAAACAGCACCTTGAATTTTGCCCAGAAAGCTATAGGAAGCCAGTGCAAACTTCGAAGTCCTGGTGTAATGTGCTTGCAGTATCTTCTCACCCCTGACAGGAGGCAAGCCGCCGCATTCTGCACCAGCTACAGCTTCGGAATAGTCATCAAAGGCAGCCCCGTAGAGTGTGTTCCAGTAGTCCAGTCTCCAGGTGCTGAAAGCATGGCTGAAAGTGAATCTGAAAGAAAAGACTGCAGCTTCCTCACCAGATGGGAGTTGGTGAAAAGCGCTCCTGACCACCGCCACATCCTGACAAACCAGGCACAGCCTGCAAGGCTGCAAACCCAATCGACCAGAGCAGACCAGACCCCATCAATAAGAGGAGTCCCAATCCCCTCCAGGCCACAAGGCCAGCCAACCATCACCACCTCGGTCTTGTCTGGATTCAGCCTCAATCAGCTCACCTCATCCAGTCCCCGACAGCATCCAGGCAGCGGGTAAGCACGGAGACTGCAGGGCCTGGGCTGGATGAAAAAGAGAAGTAGAGCTGGGGTTGTCAGCGTACTGATGTCACTTCACCCCAAACCTCCGACTGACCTCACCCGGCAGCCTCATCTACATGCTGAACAAGAGGGGAGAGAGAATGGAACCCGGCGAGACCCCACAAGTGAGGTCCTGAGAGGACCCATCACCACTCTCCGGGCCGCCCCGACAGTAAAGAGCGGAACCACTCAAGAGCGGTCTCGCACACCCCTACCAGGTCCTGCAGTCATTGTCAACAACATACCTCATGATCAACAGCATGAAAGGCCACTGAAAGATCTAACGGGATCAACAGGGCAGAGCTCCCCTTGTCAGTTTCCAGGCGCAGGTCGTTGACCAAGGCCACAAGCGCCTATCCAAGCCGGAAGCCTGACTGAAATGGGCCCAGGAATCCAATGGCATCGAGGGGAGCCTGGAGCTGTCGGGTAACCACCCATTCAATAACCTTCCCTAAAAGTTCCCATATGGATCACAGTCAGGTTTGTACGGATGGGCTCAGTCAGATGAAGACAATGGAGAACTATGCACTTTTATTCTGCCACAGATGGAACTCTCTGGACCCGATATGCAGGTGTATTGGTGCTTAGGAGGTTTCCTTTCACCTTCTCCCCGTCCCCGGTCCTTGGAGCCAGTCCCAGGATCTTTGTCCCCTGGCATGCGTAAGAACAGCCACCGACCTGCTGCAATGATTCTTTGGGGCTATTCCATTGGCCAAGGATTGGAGAACATAGTTCATGATGCTCTGTTGACACCACTAGCTTCCATGCCCGCCTCAGGAATCCAAAAGTGGGTGGCATAACGCTGTAGCCCTACAGTCAAGGGAAACCCTCAAATGGGTTATTTAAAGCCAGTTTTCCACCTTCTTAGCACCTTCAAGGGTCTGGCTTGCAGTGCCCTCTGGAACTGTAGCCAAGTTGGGGGACTGGCATTTTTTAATATTTATCGCCCCACTTTTGATTAAACCTCATTTAAAAAAAAGAAATGACCTCATCCCACCTAGTTACCCAGAGAGGTACATTTTCAACATGCCCTTAAACTGCATACATTCAGCCAAAGCCTGCTTTGTGCAAAGCACTTACTCAAGTGCTTAAGTCAAGTGTTAGTAGAACTTTAAGGTATGCTTAAAATCAAGCCAACCTTTAATTTGGTGCCTTGCAGCCGCATCTGCACTCTTGAGAACCCAGAGTTAGACAAGAGCCTGATCCTGAACGAGGTTTGTCTCAGCACTGTGTTTTGAAGACTGAAGCCTTGATCTACTAATTAAGCTAATCTTATATTTATTTAAATGTATATCTTGCCCTTAGGGCTCAGATGGGTTACAACATCAAATAAATACACATACATAAATAAAACCGTTGAAAATTCCCTACACTCAGTCTTCCCAAAGCCTATCCCCACTTGACAAATATTTGGCCCAACAAAAAGGTCTTACATTGTCACTGGAAAATGTTTAGGTTCAGGCTCTGCTGAATCTCCAGGGGTGGGGAGTTCCATAATGATGGAGCAGCCACCAAGAATGCCTCCTGAGAGAGATGGGGAGCCCATTGGCATTGCCTGTGTTTGCCCTATTCTGCTTTTCTGAGATTGACACTGGAATAGCGCTCTGATGTTCTAATGTGCTTCTTCTCAGCATCAGGCATCTCTGTTTTATTTACACACCTGCCTCTTCAGAACATCTTCTAGTTTATTTTCTTCCAAGTCAAAGATGTTTGCATTTTTGTGGCCCTTGGTCTTGGCTTCCTTTTCACTTCGTTCTCTTGCTCTTATTCCTTACTAGAGAAAACCCTTTGGGGGTGTCAAAAACCTCATGTTGCCACATACCCCTTTGTTGTAAAATTTTCCTGAAGAAGTGGAAGTCTTTTTTATTTTTAACATTTAGATCAAGAGCAGTGAAACTGAATAAAAATAGAATCCAGCTCATGCACAAGCAGAGCTCTGAGAGGGGTGCTTGATGTCACGAGTTCCCCCGCTAAGTATCTGAAAGGAGACCACCTCCGTCCCTACGCTCTCCAGCACAGTCAGGACAGAGCACACTCTTGCAAGTATCATCTGCCCCCCAGGTCCATATAAGACTGTTCGGGGGCTGCAGCTAGTGCAGAACACGGCGGCCCGCCTCTTGATGCGGGTGGGTCACTGGGGGCACATTACACCAGTGCTTAAGATTTGCACTGGCTGCCTATAGCAGTCCGGGCACAATTCAAGGTGCTGATTTTGTCTTTGAAAGCCCTAAACGGCTTGGGTTCTACATATGCGAAGGGCTGTCTTTCTCCTTATGCCGAGGGAGCCCTCTTGCAGATTCCATTACTGGCCCAGTTTCATATGAGTTGGGACCACGGAGAGGCATTCTCAATGGCTGTCCGACAGTTTTGGAACTCCCTTCCCTTGGAGGCTCACCGGAGCCCTAGTTTGAGCGTCTTCTGGAGGCAGCGTAAGACCTTTTTATTTGACCAGGCATTCAATGGGCAGGGATAGATTGGGGGGGTGGGCGATGGGGTGTTCTTAGTTTTGTGAGGTTTTAATTGTTTATTTTACATTTGTATTTTATGTACGTGCTGTGAGCCGGTCTGATAGGGATAGGGTGGGATATAAATCAAAATAAATAAATAAAATAAATATGGTGAGGAGGTGCAGAAAAGCGTTTTCAGTGGCTGCCCCAATATTGTGGCAGTCCTTCCCCCCGGAGGTTTGTCAGAGGCCGAGTCTGAGCATTTCCGGCGGCAACGGAAGACCTTTGTTTGTGGGCAAGTATTTGGCTGGCAGGGATAGGGGTTAGGGTAGGGATTTGTAGGGGAAGTTTATGTACTCTCATTTCTATGTTTTTATGCTGTCACTTGCCCTGAGCCTTAGGGGAAGGGCAAGATATACATTTAAATAAATGTACAAAGACTTAAATAGGAAAAGAAAAATGTGTTCCCCTGGTAAACAACAAAATAAATGGCACAAAGTGTGACCATTACCAAAAGCTTCCAAGTACTGTAGTGAACTGCTCCTGTGGATACCATACTCATCTACCTTATAACAGACAGGCTAAGCATGGCGTGATCCCAGAAACCCATTTCCTTGGCAACTGCATGCATAACACTATATCCTATGCCCTGTAGGTTTTAATAGGGGATCCTTCTTAGCTGCAAGGCACCATTGCCCACAGATTTGCGGTGGGCACATGATCAAGATCCATTAAGGTGAGCTATAAATAAAGCTAATTTGGGTCTTGCTTTTTAGTGTTTCTTTAAGATCACAGAGACATTTTCTCAGAGTATTTCCCCCCGTTTTTTATTTATGTACTTAATTAATTGATTTATTTTAAAGTAAATTTCTCATTTGAGGCAGCTCAGCTTACAAACCTCATGCATCCTCCCTCTTCAGGCCCTTCACAGTTTTCATTATTATTTCTCATTTCTATGGCATAGGGGTGGCTAACATTCCCAACCTCAAGAGCTGTGGACTAAAAGTTTCATATGATGGAGAGCCACAGGACACCCAGACGGTCCTGTCCTGCTTTGGGATTAGCTGGGGGTGAAGCCGGGCAGCTGAGATTCTGGAGAGCAGCAATGCAGGACCCAGGACCATCCCTGCCCAAGAGCCTCATTTGAAATGACCAAGAGCCGTATGTAGCTCCCAAAGCACCGTTTGGCCAATCCTGCTACAGTGATTTCAGTGTTCAAAGTGTTTGACAATCCTTGAGTGTTTTCAAACAAGATGCTACCCAGCTCATGGCCTCCCAAGAGCCATGGATCAAACCCGCTCATCTGAAGGTGGCGTGGCCAGATGTGCACTCCCATGAGCCCCATGGAGCACCCACTCACAGCCATGTATCAAGGACTGACGGGACGTCCGGAGCCCTCCGTCCAGGGCAGGGCAAATGGATGGGCATCCACAGATCCATGGCAATGGGCAGCCATGGAGCCCCCGCCTGTATGAATGGTGGCAGCCAGCCACACCGACAGACAGGTCCACCGCTCAGAGGCACCGTGGGCAAGGGAGTCACAAGAACTGACAGAGTGCTGGGGAGCCTGGATTTCCCTGCGCTCATGCCCGGGCTATCTCACTTGCAAAGGCCACCCAGGCGCACTTTGCCCTTCCCCATTGTCTGTGGCAGGGCAAGCGCGTGGCAGCTGCCCCTGTGGTTGCGGTAGCCACACTGAGAGCCACCCTTTAAAATCATTCCCCACCTGCATGGGTGCGCCACGGCAGAGCCACGCTGCAGCCACGGACCCCCCCCCCCGCCATTTAAAAACACCCTTTATCTAGTTCACCATCACAACCACCCCTGTGAGGTAGCCCATTATTATCCACATTTTACAGATGGGGAGTGGAGGCTGAAAGTTAGGGTGTTTTCCCATGAGAGGGGAGGCTCCCAGAGCCCTGCTCTGTGTCCCCTCCTCCCACCGGCAGCCGCCACTCTCAGGCTCCACGTGGGACCTCACCAGATGGCCAGGCATTCCCCCCTGTTGTGGTCTACCCAGGCTCCCCACTCCTCCACCATAGAGTTGTGGTCGCTCCTCGGGCGCCCTAGGCTGCTGGCTGCGACTCTATGGTGCTGACTGCACATGTGCAAGCCCCAACGGCCAGAGGGGTACAGGCCATTCCTATGGGTGCCCTGTGCCCCCCCCCCGCCCCAGGAGGCAGCCCAGGGGTAGCATGTTGCACCAGATTTACCCGAGGTTGCCCGCATGGCGTGCTCTGCATTTCTGGCGATGGCGCCCTGTGAAGCAGCCCTGGGACAAACATCTGGCGGCCCCATGTCACACGGGCATATGAATCCAGGACTAGTGGGGACAAAATTGGGACGACGTCTCGTGCAGTAACAGACTTAGTGACCTGCTCAAGGCTGCACAGCAAGTTCATGGCTAGCGCAGGATTTGAACTCTGGGCTATCAGATGCAAGTCCAACCCCTTATTCATTAGAAGCCTCTCTGTCAGGATGCCTTGTGAGATGTCATTACAATTGCCATTTTTTTAAACAGATGGAGAACTGAAGTCAAGAGATTTTGGCCCTTTTTAAATGGGCAGGGCGGGGGGGGGGGGGG
>QEPC01014402.1:12250695-12281185 GCA_003113815.1 Sphenodon punctatus | reverse complement strand
ATAAAATCATGAGTGGTGTGGAACTAATAAACAAGGAGCAGTTATTTACCCTCTCAGGTAGTACTAGAACTAGGGGACACTCCATGAAACTCATGGGTGGCAAGTTTAAAACAAATAACATATTTTTTCACTCAGCCTATAATTGGGTTGTGGAATCTACTGCCAGAGGCAGTAAGGGCCAGTACTATAGCTGAGTTTAAAAGAGGTTTGGACAAGTTTCTGGAAGATAGATCCATTAGCAGCTATTACCCAGACAGGATCAGGGAACATGACGGGATCTGGGGGAAAACAACAGGGAATGGATCCCCCATTGTGACCTGTTGGGTGCTTCTCCCAAGCCACCGTGATTGGCCACTGTCGGAGACAGGATAATGGGCTAGATGGACCATTTGTCTGACCCAGTACGGCACTTATGTTCTTAAAATCCTTTTGCCAAACTTGCGTGGCCAGTCCATATAAATCCTCCAATATAGGATCTTCATGGAATATCAGAGGTAGACCTGGTTCATTTGAACTTTTTTTTTGGTGGGGGGGACCTGAAATTTTCCAAGAAAAGGGGAACCATCTTGCTTTGTCAGGCTGCATGCAGAACCTTTAAGTCATGCTTGTTAGAAGAAGGCACCTGATATTTCATTGGGCAAGTCCAGTGAATGGCAGTCATCCTACTGATCTAGGAAGGACAACAAACATTCTTGCACTTGCGACAAGCTGCATTGAAGTGGGCTTTCTAAGAGAAATGTCCTAGAGCATAAGACTGAGCTGCAGTGCTGGGAGGAGTTAAGAGATAATTGCAACCCCTTTGGGTTCTAGTTCCCCATCTGCCATCTTAGAGAACAATTTCCATCCCATCCACTGTGCAGTACGTGCAGCCCACATGCATGGAGAGGACATTCCCACGAGCTCCAAGATTACAATAGTGAATAGTCTTTGAGTAGGGGGTACAAGGAATGAGGAAACTCCTTGAACCCTGCCCCCTTCACTCCCCACTGAGTGGTCCCAAACATTTAGAAGGGCTAGTCTACACTCTATTGTTGACCTGGCGCATCTGTGGTGAAACCAGACAAAACTACAACACTGCAGATGAATGTTTGGCTTGCGCTGGTAATCCTCCCTATTGAACCAGGGTTTCTTATGCTACTTTTGCAAGGCAAGCAGTCTGGAATCTGTGCAAGCATTGCTGGTTTCGTGTGTATGTACGCGTACACCAAGTAGGGTGGCCAGATCAACATTTTAAAGAGAAGGGACACTATGAAATTGTGGAGCTCTGAAATAAGGGATGTCTATTATGCTCTTAGGAGCGCTGAAATAAGGGGCATCCGTTACATTCTATGGAGCTATGAAGTAAGAGATGTCCATTGTGCTCTGTCTTCTGTGAAACAGTAGGGCTCTGAAAGAAGGGACATCTGGCCTCTGCAATTCCTGACTGGATACTGGGCTCCCCGCCTGTAAGACACTGCTCCTTTACCAGGGGACAGCTGCATGTTTTCCAATAATCTCCAGGCAGCAGAAGAATTGCCCTGGGTACATGCCAGTATTAATCAGTTACCTCTTCTGGGGGCTTGTTTTCCCCTCCCAGGCTGCTATGGGTCAGAGTGTGTGTGTGGGGTGGATGTTGGAGAAAAAAGCCACCCGGCATTTGTGGGTAGGGGAGGATTCTCCCCCCTAAGTTTTGGATATTGCTGTCGCCATCTAGGCAGTTTAAACTTCTGTCCCAGCACTTTCAGTTTAGCCACTTGAGAGGAGAGGAGAGGAATAAAATGGCAGCAGTTCTCTCTCTCTCTCTCGCCAAGAAAGCATGCATTGAGATTGGTGGCTGAAGCTGTCAGTCCTGAAAATACACCTTGTGATTGGTGACTGGCAAAACAAAAAAACAAAACAAATATTTTCCACAGAAATGGGTGGAGCTGCTATTATTTTACACAATGGGGCACAAAAACTGGCACTGCTGTTGCCTCAGTCTTCTTGCTACAGTACATGGGTTTAAAGTAAATTTAGGGTTACCAGATAGGCAATTTTCCTAGGACACTTATGAAAAAAGTTGCAGGCCCTGCATTGGCAGTTAGGATGCCAATGCAGGCCTTGCAACATGCATTTCTTATAAGTATCCTGAAAAAATTTCAATATCTAGCAACCATCAATTGGCATTCTAACTCAATGGTACAAGACATGCTGGTAAGTGCCTCTCCTCTCTCTGAGCCATTAGATTCAACACTGTCAGATTCCTGGTAAGTCATGGCAGGGCCGAGGCAGTAAGTAAGTTGTAGCAGGATCCCAGGTCTTAGCACAGCCACAAAGAGTAACCTGAATCCTGGGTCCAGAGGCAGCTAAGGGGCGGAAGCCATGCAATCAGAGGTACAGAGAGACAGTCCAGGTGGCAGGTATAGGAAAGGGCTGGGAGATCAAAGGCAGGAAATCAGAAGCCAAAGGAATAGTGGGGCTCTGTGTTAGGCGGTCAGTGGTAGAAAAACAGCTCGAAGGTCAGCACAGTCTCCTGGCTACAGCCACAGTAGCCACAACCAGCCACCAAGTAGTCTACGTCCTTTGGACAATGCCTTCAGGCTCCTGGGGCTCCCGAAATACCACAGGGGTAGGCAATGGTGTCACATGGGAGCCCCATGAGTCACTCAGGGTTATGGGGAATGTAGCTCACCCCTGTAACACAAACTCGAGGTGCCTGCTGCCCCTCACTATAAACACTGGGTAACCCCAATTTAATAGCTGGTCTCCATACATTCACCTTACGTTTTTCTCAAAGTCCATCTAACAGAAACAATACCACCTTGGTTCTGTTTACCTCAGTCCTGGGTCCAGCCTAGTCACGTATTTCCAGGACCCGGCTTCCTTCAGCCTTCTCTGGGGCTTGTCCTTTGTCTCGTTAGATTCCTTGGGAAGGTCTGCTCCCTTCAGCAGCCTCCTTGCTACTGACTCTACAGTTCTTCCTCTCTTATATACACCCAGGAGTGGGCGTGGCTTCAAGTCCACTCTAAGGCCACTTTCAGACCTTCCCCACACGCGTATTTTGGGTGCGGGAGGGTATGCGCAAAGCAGGATGTGTGCAGGGTTCGGCCGGTCTGAAATCCCCACCCCTTCCCACGTGGCTTTGCCAGCAAACACCCAGCTGGAAATCCAGCTCTGTATCGCTGCGGGTGTTTGCTGGCAAAGTTACGTGCGGGGGTGGGGTGGGCGCTTTCAGACTGGCCGAACCCCACGCACATCCTGGCTTATGCATACCCTCCCACAGCCAGGATAATTTTTTGGGGGTGGGGGGGTGGGAGAAGGGCTCCACTCTGCTACAAATGGGTCGGTAAAATGACTTCCAGCAACCCCCTTTCCCAGCAAACCCCCTTCGGCCCAGTTCCAAAGTCAAGGGTCGGGCATGAGGCAGGACTAGGCTTTGGGTAACACGGGGTGGGGCCTGGCAAGGCAGGGCACGGCAGGGCAGGGGTGAGTTCAGATGGAGATGAGGCAGAGCAAGGCTAGGTTCCAAGCATGGCAGGCTGCGACACAAGCTAAGGAGTTAGGAACCTTCTGGTTTCACAGAGACGACTGGCCTTACCATGGAGTGACCATATTTAGGGCTCCTCCAATTGGGGAGGGGTTACCAGGGGCTCTGCATTTGTGGTATTTTTAAACGCAATGCCACCATGCATGGCCCCCCACTGTCCACGTGGCAAACTGCTTGTTTGAATCGGTGTGGGCTACGGTGGCTGCCTCCGTGGACAGGGCAGCCATGTGGGGAGTTGCCCGTGTGAAGCCCACCCCACACTTCCTGTGCGTGGATGCCCTGCACCCATCCCACCCGGTGGCTGCGGAGCCTCTTCCCCACTACTCTAGTTTAAAAACACCTTTATCTTCACCCTGGGCCCTGCCAATTCTACGGGTGGTCCTGTGCACAGACAAGGGTAGCGTTACGGGGGAGAGGCAGGAAGTTATATTGGGCCAGAAGCAATGAGGGAATTGGTCTGACCAGGCAAGAGATTGTGGGCGAGGCTCCTCGAAAGCAACATCCAGCTCTCCAGGCTGCACCTTTCCTTCCCTGACTCACCTTCTCTGTGACAGCAGACACGGCTCCTAGCATGAAACGTCAGCAGATCCAGGTTCAAGACTGGCAGGATTCACAATCATCTGAAAGACGCCTACAGTCACACTTTCCGTGCAGGGAGGATGGAGTGAACTCTTCTCAAGTGTCTGTCATTTCAAAGGATGTCTCACATTTTAGATCCAAAGTGCCCTAAATTCTTTACAAACTAGGTGTCTGTCTATTATAGGGAATTATTTACACCAAAAATTAGGACTCGCCTAGAATGCTCAAGCACACACGGATATATTATATGTCTATAAAATGAAGATTCAGACGTTGTTGACCTATGGATCAGAAATAATATCGGATAATAAAGGACAGGTTCTGGAGGTTGTTCAAAATAAATTTCTAAGGAGCCTGTTGGGTTTGCCCCAAAGTGTACCGGCCCCTATCTTAAGAGCTGAGACAGGGCTTTTTTCAATCGCGACGCTGAGGAAAAAACAGAGGGTAAGGTACTGGATTAAATTATTGTCATTTGAGGAAAACTCACTCCCCTCCTTATGTTTACGGGAACAACTGGAATGTCAAAGTTCGAGGGGATATTTATGGATAAGGCAGGTCATGACCGATGTGCAATCTATGGGGTGGTCAATGGCCTCCCTTTGGGGGAAAAGTAAATATCAACAAAGCAGTATGATTAAGGATCGATTATATGATATAGCCATGCATGAGGATATGGCTTCCCTGAAGGATTGGAAGGTGGCCCCTTATCTTTCAGGGATTAAATCATGTTTTGGAGTTGAGCCTTATCTAAAGAAGTTAGAAAATCCGACGCAACGTAGAGCTTTTTTGAGATTGCGTCTTCAGTTATTTATTTCAGCAGTGTGCCAGGGACGCTTTAACAATATTCCTTATGTATTTAGTGTGTGTCAATGTTCAGAGGGGGGAGTGGATGATTTAGCTCACTTTTTGTTACATTGCTCCTTTCATGAGAATTTGAGAGAAATCTGGCTTAAGCCACTGTGGGCCAGGAGTGAACCCCCCACGGATGAGGGGAAAATTATTAATATATTGATGACTAGTGATAGCCAGGAGTTAAAGATGGTCACTTCATATGTCATCTTAGCGGAGCAGTACCGCGAAAGATGTTGATATAGGATGGGCTTATGAATTATTTGAGGCTGTATAGCCGATTAGACTACTACTTTGGAGAGGGGCATCTGGAGAGCAAATCATCGATTCAGCTATGTATGTATGTGGACTATTCTCCCTTTGTATTGAATTGCAGACCTATGCTTTCGAGTAATGTGGCTCGCTGTGTCCTGTTTTATTTATTTTATAATCTTGTTATGTATTGTATTTTGTATTTATTTTGTGCTCTAGTTGCTTTGGCCATGGCGTTAAGCTAGTGCCGTAATAAAATGAATTGAATTGAATACAGGGCTCTGGAACAGATGCATTCTTTTTTTTTTCACATCCCCTACAGTTATTTTAACAACTGATGCCCTACATGTTCAGGTTTTCTGTGTGTTTTTTTCCTTTAAGTTTTGCGCATAAATGAACACAGAATTGTACCATGTATGATTCTTGCTTCTTCTCGTGGATCTATTTTGTCTTGTATTTATGCAGTTATAAAAAATGAAAAATCCTTCAACTGATGCTAAAGAAATGAATCCCACCCAGTGTATCGTAATTCTTACATGAGTAATCCTTTTTATTTTTCTGCACCCCACCTTTAGGCCTCAGGAGGGCAAAGGGTAGGAGGTACAAAGGCCTTAAGTCTGGCTGCAAAAATTTATTTCATACTCATTCATTCTCTACACTGGAAAGTTAGAGGAGCCGGTTTGTAACACTGGAGGCAATGAGACTTGCACTTCAATCATTTATTTTGCAAACCAGACCCTCCAGCCATTGGCCTTGGCTACATGTAAACAAAACCGAGGTCTTGGAAATGGCTGCTCCTTTTTGACATGTCTGGCTGTCTAGCCAGTACTGCAAGTTCAAAGTGGAAAATACTGAATTATGATTTTATTTTGCAGGCCAAAGTTGTCTCTGTGTTAGGCCACACGCAGGAAAGACTGTTTTGGACTGCAAACAAAGAGAAGAGAGTCAAGAAGCAGTAGCAAATAGGGATAGGGGATCCTGATGGGGGTAAAGGTTTTGTGCATCATGCAAATATTTGGGGGAGGGATTCACAGGATGCACCAAACCAATTTAAACTTCTCAAACCCTTGATCCTGTAATTTAAGTCCATGTGTTTTTTAAAGGCTGTTCCGATTCTTTTTCTTAAAGCCAACATTGTTCTCTAAAATGAGAAATCTGGGTTAGGAAAAAAAGCACTGAATAAAGTGAGCATCCTGTAGAAGATGTAAATGTCAGGACACAATTATAGAAACCCCCAGGCACACAGTAGGGATGCCACCTTCAGTCATTTTTTACCGGACACTTCCATTTTGGCCTACGGGAGGGTCAGGTAAAACACCACGGCAGGCGGCAGCTCCAGCACGTGCCTGTGGTAACCGCAGCGGCTACATTTTCTGTAGAGGTTCAAAGCGAAGGTCCTTTTCTTTTCTTTAAAAAAGTAATGTGACATTTGATGCTACTAGGATCGAATGTCAGTCTCAAATTAGTCATTTTACTAGAGCTCGTGAATGTTCAAAGAAAATTTTGAAAATGCATTTGTCACAGCTGGATTTTAATCAATTTAATTGTCTGGACTAAAACATTTGAGGCTGTTGTTTTTTTTAAAAAAAGCCCACGTTAATTGCTCATTGGTGCTTTTTTTGAAGTCTATAGGGCGTTGATTGGTTAATCTGTGTCACATGATGTTCTGAAGTACAGAACAGCAGAGCAGAACAAACAATGAATGGTGAGCAAGTAACTCGCGCGAGTTGGGATATTTCCGACAAATACCCAGGTTGCGTTTGTGAACTTAAAGCTTCATTGGCCTTTTTCTAATGATCTCGGGTGCATGGGGGGATGGGTGGGCAGCACGGTGGTTGGGGGTTTGTTCCCACAGACCCCCATCCTCCTCCACCCATGGCGCATCGGGCACTGGCGCCCATTGCTGTGTGTGTGGATAGAGCGAGGGAGTGCGCACGCACCCTCCCACGACATTCCCACAGGTGTCCACCCATCCCTGCCGTGGCATTTGCATGGGCGCCCCACCTGCACACGTGTGCAAGGGGGGGGCGCATCCGTGTAAAAACGGCCATTGTCAGAACTGTCCTCCCCAGTCAAAGCCCCCTCACTACAGCTGTGGAAATCCCCCAGGCTCTCTGGGATGGAATCCCCAATTCTTTACTTTTCACGCCGGTTTCTGGCACAAAAAGCTGCAGTGCACTGGCTGACATAAAGATATACAGGAAAAAACCAATGAGGGGTCCAAAGAAAATATGTCATTACGTGCACATTATACCTAAAATAACTGTAGAGGTCACTGGGCTACACGAGCACCAAAAGCCTGATTCCTGCATGGCCCCTGGGCAGGCAATTGCCGTTGCAACACTGCAGGGCAAGTGTGGGACGCCGGAAGCTCGAACATGCTTCACCGTTGGGGGGGCGGGGGCGGAGGAGGGCACACGACCCTCCCCTTCACCTGATGGGGAAGGGGAACCTGGGAAGAGCCCATGCCCCCTTAAGAACACAAGTAGTGCCATACTGAGTCAGACCAATGGTCCATCGAGCCCAGCATCCTGTCTCCGACAGTGGCCAATCTCAGTTGCTTGAAGTACCCAACAGGTCACAATGGGGAAATCCACTCCCTGCTGCTGAATGCAAGAGGTTACATTCCCCAAATCTACCCGGCTAACAGCTGCTAATGGACCGATCCTCCAGAAACTTGGCCAATCCTTTCTTAAATCCGGTTCTACCACTGACCTTGACCACATCAATTCCACAATTTAATTGTGCATTGAGTGAAAAACCACTTTCTTTTACTTGTTTTAAATGTGCTACCTGTTCAGAGTTTCATGGAGCGTCCCCTAGTCCTATTTGAGAGGGTAAATAACCGTTCCCTATTAACGCGTTCCACACCACTCATGAATTTATAAACTTCTATCGTACATAGCCCCCCGTCGTCTCTTCTCCAAGTTGAAAAGCCCCAACCTATCCAGCCTCTTTTCATAAGGGAGTCGCTCGTTCCATACCCCTTATCATTTTTGTTGCCTTTTTCTGTACCTTTTATATTTCAACAATATCTTTTTTGAGATAGGGCGATCAGAACTGCACACAATATCCAAGGGGCAGTCGCACCATAGACTTATATAGTGGGCATTATATTTTCAGTTTCATTCTCTATCCCTTTACAAAGAATTCCTAATAGCTCCCCTTCCCCCTGATCAGCTGTCAGTCAGGTGGATTGGGAGAGAGGGGAGCCTGGGAAGAGCTCAGGCTCTCCTCCGCCCCCATCCACCTGACAAGCAGCTGACCGGGGAAGAAGGGGCCCAGAGAAGCACCTGCTCCCCTGGGCTCCCTCAATCAGCTGTTTTTTGGGGGTGGGGAGAGGGGCACGCACACTCTTCTGGGCTCCCCTGCCCCCATCAGCCCAGCCAGACTGAGCGCCTGCCCCAAGCTGTGACATGGCAACGGTCGCTCACAGCCCTGCCGTGGAGATTGCCACGTGGTGGGCTGAAGGGGCCCAGCCGCACAGGTTGCTCCATGTGGGGTAAGGCTGCTCTGCGACGCATCCTTGGAATTTTTCAGAGGACGTGTGGCATGGCAGACAGCTGTTCACTCTGCCCCAGAAGGAATATCTGGCGGGCTGCCGGCGGCACACGGGCCGCTGCATTGCGTGACTCTTGTGCCCAAGGAGCGGGTAAGGCTACCGAAGATGTGGTAGCCGCCTCTCCCTGTCTCGTATAGCTTTACTCATTCTTGTGCTTGTATAAAGGAAATGTTGGGGAAAGGTGGTGGGAGACTGTTAGCATCCCTGAGTCCCAACACTCCAAGTGGCTAAAGGGAGGTAAGACTCCTCCCCTGGGCCAATAAGCTTCACCCTCTTACACGCATACCTCCCAGCATTCCAAGTGCATAAAGAGGGAGAGAATCCCTCCTGCTTCTCATTCCAATTAGTTTCTTGTCATTCCATCACCTGCCCATTAAAGGGCTTTCCCTGGGAGGCAATTAGGAAGGAGGTATCTGAGGACCTTTTTGCCCCTCCCTCCTGAAGGAGGGATTTTGACCCCTGAAGGAGGGACAGTGGGGCTCAGTACTCAAAGAGGGACTGTCCATCCTAAATAAGGACTGTTGGGACTATGAGTAAGAGAGGTCATGAAGAAACTTGAAGTCACCTCAGGCAATGCTCTAGACATAAATAGGAGCCAAAGAACAAGGCCCATTCTCATTGTAACCAAGCCAAGTACGTGCACTTGAGACCTCGCATCTTCATGAATGTTAGACCCCTTGTCTTTCCCTCTGTTCCCCTTCCTAAGTCTCTCCCCCAGCTCCTGTCTCTCAGATTGTAAGCCCTAGGGGCAGGGACCGTGTCTATTTTATTACTTTGTAAAGTGCCAGGTACACTGCTGGCGCTATATAAATGTTTGTTAATAATAATAATAATAATTTAAAAATGTAAAGCAGGGGTAGGGAGCCTCCAGACCACTTCTGGCCTGCACTTCCTTTCTGTCTGGCTCATGGAGCCTTCTCCTGGTTCCCTTTTAATGTGTTCCGCCTGAGTTTATTACGTGGCCCCCAGAGTGCTCGTGCTCTGGAACAACCGGGAGCACCACAAGCGGCATGGGCTGCCCGAACCTGGAGCACCGGCAGGGGGCAGAGCAGTGGTCCATCTAAAGGATGGCTGGCTACTGCAGCTTTGCTGCGCGTTGCCCTGGCAATGGCCATAGAGCTGCAGGCAGAAGCCTAGAGCGGCTGCCGATCCACTTGCAGCAGCTCGATGTTGTGGGGGTCTGGCGGTGCACGTGGGTGGACTGTGGCCTGCGGTGGCAGGCTCTGGCTAAACCCACTGCTGCCGGAACAAACCCGGGGGTGGCCACTCCCGGGTCTGTCTAAAAACACCCAAGGACATCACTGCAGGAGTGAACTGTGCTTTGCAGCTAGAGACTCGTGTGTATAATTCCGCCCAATAGGCACACATGGTTCCTTACCTTATAACAGGATGATGTTGCTCTGGGGCTTCTTTGTGAGAAGGAGCTTTCTTACAAATATATACAAATATTGTCCAAAGGCGGCAAGCTGGAATGTATTCTGTCCAGGATTATGAAATGGGGAACTGTGTGTTCTAATCCCAGTTGTTACAAAGACTAAGCAAGCAAGATACATCTTCAGACTTGTCAGTGAAAACTCAAAGCTCAGGATCTCCTCTCCCTGTTGGCTTCTGCTTGGGCCAACAGCTTAGCCTTGCTCTTTACAGAATGACCTCTGTTAACAACAGCTCAGGACATTTTTATTTTAATGAAATTTAAAAAGGCAGTTAGTAGTTATACGGACACAAAACCAATTCGGAAATTGTTAGTCATAAATATAGAACATTCAGAAGTACAAAATACACTTTATCCACAGCACAATTTCACACTGATAGGAAGAGTTTAAACACATAAGTAACCAAGTGCCTAACCTTGATGACAGAAGCCCATCTTTTTGGCGTTGATTTTTATTGTTTTTTTCTTTAAAAAAAAAAAGATAGCTACTCGAAGCAAACTGGCCTGCGTCCATGCAGTTATCAACCCAGGAGAATGTGCTCACAGTTCAAGAGGCAGTGCGCTCCAAGAAAGGAGATGAAATGCCCCTTCTTTTTCTCTCCTCCTTCCCATATTTTACAACGACCCACAGTGAAAGATGGGGCCACGGAGTCATCAACCTAAACCCGATTTGAGCACTGCCATGAAAAAACAAAAACACTTGTCCTACAAAATTAGCCCACTGGATACCTTGCAATGTGACCAAACAAAGGACAGGAGTATGACACTGATAAGGCATTAATGATTAAGTGGCTGTCTTACTCTCGAAAAAAGAGTACGCCTATGTATAAAAATATATGTCATAGCAATTGAGTAAATCCAACACTATATAACACTGCGCCAGGAGGAATTAGAAGTTAAAAAGGCAGGACTGTAAAAAGTATTTATAGTTTCATACTGTATTTCAAGAAAAGGAAGGCAGCAAAGTGAGATATGGACACATCTAGTTAAAACATAATTGGAGGCATAAAATAGCGCCTTCAACAAATAATGCAACGGTATCACTTTTGTTAAATATGTAATAGTATTGTGAGACAGGATTCATTGCACACATGAGTAAGTAAGTACCACAGTATACTAAAATAGTCCCATTCTATTTGCCTACGTCACACCGGATTGAATGCGCCCGATCCCATTCAATTTCGGAAGCCCATTCTATTTGTCGGCTGATTGAAGTAGCTTACTCAAGCTGTTAAAGTATCACTTGAAGTTTCATGCTCAGTTGCTTTAAAAAGTAAAAATCCTTCAGTTCTGTATTCCCATCTGGGCTTGCAAAAAAACCAAAAACCAGTCTCATTGGAAATCACAGCTTTGTTTGCAGGTAGAAAGTAATTACCTGCGTGGAAAACGTGCAAATTGTGCAAGCCACCGGCCAAAATACCTCTGGAGTTTTACAAACCGTACAGACTTTTTTTGAAAAAAACAACACCCCCCCCCCCCCCCAAAGATATTCTTTACAATGCACTTTAGCTGCATGAATTGCAGCAACGACACGTGAAAACGGCTTTCGTTACCGCTAGGAACACACAACACAAAGAAGCAGGACTCGGGTTACACTAAGCAGCTTCTGCTGCCACAAGAATTAAGAGCGAGACAAATGCTATTTCCAAAGGAGCCAGCCAGCAGTGTGAAGGCAATGGGTTTGGCTGCAGTTAGGAGCACTGGGGCCAGTAGTGAATCCTGAAAACGTTTATGTGCAATGGATCTCACTGGAAGTGTTTTCAAGATGAGGGTGCTGGGAATAAGTCACAAGACCTGTTAAGTGTTTCCTTTCTATCTAGTTTAAAAGGACAAATTAATTGCACCTTTAGAAAAACAAAAGCATCCCCACCTGCCCTTTTCTCGGATAGAAAGTGCAAGAAAGACACCACGGGAGAGTGGAGAATGTACAGCCCAGGTGATTAGGAATATAATTAAACAGGGAAACCGAATGGCCCAAACATGCCTGGGCATAATTATTTTGGGGGACACTGGGGACATGTACCCAGAAAGTTAGAGGTGGTGGGGGCTGCAACAGCCCTGCCCCCTACTAAACTTTCAGCTGGGCAGATGGGTCTGCTTCCTAGGCCGAGAAGCAAGGTGCAGAGCTTGACTTTCCCTGTGCACAGCGCATGGGGTGGAGTGGAAGCTGCTCAGCTCGACTCCCTGGTCTCAGCCGCCATGCCATACCATCGAGAGGCGAGCCCTTGGCTGTCCCCCTGCCAGGACTTGGTGGATCAGGGGGGCTTGTTCCCCCTAAAAATTGGGAGAAAGTTATGCTCTTGGCCCAGAGCAAAGAGAAGGATAACATCCTTTCATTTATCCCGATGGGTGTTTCCTTACTTAATATCGGATGAATTCCCTTTCAGAAGCAGGAGAATGAGGCTGAATCCAAGAGATACTCCAGACTCCTCCGATGCTTTGGGCAGAGTGGCTTCAAACTAATAATGCTGGCTTCTTTTAACAGATATGTGCCATCTTCTTCTAAGAGGGATATTCAAAGTACTAGCTGCATGGCAAGCCTCCTCCCGGAAACCTAGCAGGCTAAAAAGATGGCGACCTGTAGCTACAGCAAGTCAACTGAGCTGATGCTGGAGAAAGCAATTTCACAAGCGACCTTAGAGGTGACATACAGTACACACATACCTAGAGCAATCTGTCAGGTAGACTACACCGTCAGAACACCACCTTTCCAATTCATCGCCTCACTTCACAGAGAAGCTGCTGTTTTTTTAAAAAAAACAATAAATATTCAAAATAACACAATTCTCATTTGAAACGTCAAAGATAAGCAATTGCTTAGCAGTTGCCTACACTCCCTCACGATTACATCTGTCACCAAATCAGGTTTCTCTGCCTTTTCTTTTACTGTCTATCCCCACTGGGCTGTGGCTTGCTTCATCCAGATGGCCAGACTGAGAGGACAGCATCTTTTATCGAGGCCAGTGAATTCAATGGACAGGCTGACAACAGGGAGCTGAGCTTTATTTGTCTGATTCATAGACGTTGGTGATGGGGCTTTAAACAGGCTAAATGCTTGAGTATTTAAACTCTAGGGGGAGACGTGCGAGAGTGTTGTTGCCGTCTTGTTCCAAAATATAAGACATGGAGACAAAGTTGTTCAGATGAGATTTCTGTGGGGGAAGGAGCATGCAAAGCTTTCAGGCCACACAGAGGCCCTCCTCGGGCATTTAGTTCTGACTTCTGACATGCCTGAGGAAGGTCCCTGGGTGGCCCAAAAGCTTGCATGCTCTCGCCAGCAGAATGTGGTTCAATAAAAGTTCTCACCTGAACAACGTTGTCTTCATCTCTGCATTCAAATAAATATAGGTTAAGTGCATGGGTTCCTCAACAAGGGAAGTATTCCACTCTTAGGGAATACACCCCCAAATATACATCTTCCTGGGCAGGAGAAGCACCATTAAAAAAAAGAAAAACGAATGATTTGGAAAGGAAATAAGGGACTCGTGTTGACTGCGTTGCTGCAATTTGCAGTGATTTTTGCAGAATCAGCCAATCCTCACAGTGACAGGAGATCTTAAATTTCTGTGTATTGAAGTTGTATCCTCTGGAAACAACAAACTGCAATTATTGCTAAGAAGAGAGGCATATTGGATATATAGATTAAATGCAATAATGCCACAAGGACTAAATGAGACAAATCATTGGTCTGTTTTTCTGTGAAAATAATTGTCATTTAGGCCATGGTGTTTTTTGTTCTTTCTGGGCAAAATATATATTTTAACTAAGTGTTGATAATTGGTATCTGATTATGTTTTGGAGCTTTTTTTATTATTGTAAAGTATTAAAATGTTCTGCACCGAGAAGCATGTTTGACAAGCATCAGCGATCTCAACTAATACTTCAGAAAGTTTTTTCGATCCAGGAGCAGCGGGTGATCCTAATTGAGGCCATCAGTGAAGTTGAAAGAAGAAACAAGCTACATCCATGAGGGAGATGAAGTAAATAAGATTGGATGGGCCATAATAGCAGAATTTCAGGACACAGCAAGCTGAATCTGGACTGTTCAAAGATCTTAAAAGATTGTCAAAGGATTTGCTTTTTATTTTTAGAAATATATTGTATAAGTTTGGTATATATTGCAGAGTTAATTTGGATTGTTATAGTGAGCTGATTAGGAAAGGGTTGCCACTCAGAATTGGCAGAAATAGAATGTCCTGCATTCAGGTGTTAGTTGTATACCAATTGCCTCCTACAAAAGGATTGCAGCAGAGGCAAAGGTATGATGTGGGTATTTTACCTGCAAGAATTTTCTAAAATGTCTTACTTTGAAGGGGAATAAAGAAGAGGTAAATCCAAAATAACAGATACAGAATTTAGGATAGCCAATGTGGATGGATTTCTTATACAAGGCTCTATTTAATTGCCATTATATTCTCCTTAGGAGTTTTAGCTTGACTATATCCCCTTGGAAATATCACAAAAGGAAGGATATAGGTGCTCTTCTCCCAGATAAGATACTGATTATTTCAGCAATACATATTTAGATTGATATATAATTTATTTGCAGGGGGTAGGTTGTTGGATTCATTTTCTGTTAATATTTTATCTCTCTTTAATCCTTTTTACAGCAGATACTTGAATACTGTTAAAGATATTTCCCCACTGAGGAAGGGGAATTTTATCCCCCGAAACACAATTGGTTTTTTAAAGATATTTTTGTCAGGATACAATTTCTATTATAATGAGAAACTGTATATATTTTGAGGCATTATCCTATATGTCAGCCTCTAAATACTTTTCAATAATTACATTGTTGTCATAATATATTAAATTGGGCTCTGTCCCTTTGGGTATTTTCAGACGTTATGAGATCACGCTCAACCACAGACAATCCCGTGGTGAGGAATGGTCCCGTAACGTCTGTTTGATCCCCGCCAAATGTTCACCACAGTGAACCACCGGCGGGGATCAAAATAACCATGCTTTCGAGGATGGTCCGGGGACCATCTCCGAAAGCGTGGTCAAAGTGATTTCCGCTGGGGGTGAACACCCGGTAGGAATAACTTTGTGCCCCCAACAGACGTGACGTTACCACGCTCAACCACGGTGGAATTCACCGTGGATGAGCATGGTAACGTCTTGTCTGGCCCCTGATCATGGCCCGGAATCGGCGGTCATGCCTGCCGTAGATTCTGGGACATGGTCAATAGCCTGGGGGGCGGGCGGCCTCGGAAGAGTGGGGGGGCGGGGCTGTGTGGCTGCATGTTGCGCTGTACAGCCCCGCCCCCTCCCCGATTCCCCAGTGGAATCTGCTGGCTCGTCTGTTGATGGGCCGGTCTGATTCCGCCGGGGAATCATTTGGGTGATTCGGTGACGGGGCCAATAGGGCCCACGTCACGTCTGAAATCACCCCTTTTCTCTTATTCTTTCTTTGTTTGGTTGTATTGTGGACCTTGGTCCTTGAATAAGGTTTGGGGTTTTTTTGCCTTGAAGAACCATGTGTGTTTTGAGCTTATAATGTGTGACCATGACCCCAGAGGGTGAATAGATGCCTGGGAGATGAATTACAGGTGGAAGGGTCTTATGGCTCTATGTTTTGGTGAGGGAGGTCTGGGGCTTTAATATGAGGTGGGAGTTCTGAGGTGCTGAAATTCCAGAGGATTTGAGTGGTGTTTGATTAACAACGTTGTGATTCTATGTCAAACCTGTTGAAAAAGCATGCTGGTAAGCAAATTTGCATGTATAAATGGTTGCATAAGTATGCAAATCAAGTTAATTATGTAAATATAAATGCTCAAGGTGAATTTGCAGAATTTGGCTTCACTGGTTGCAGAATTTAAGTTTTTTGGTTCACCGAACTCTGGTCCCTGGATATAGACCAGGAATCTGGGGATTCTGTAGCAGAGTCTAAGCAAGTCTAGAACCAGAATGGTTTTCATTAAAAAAACCTCTTACTGGCATGTACAGCTAGTTATTGGTCCTAATAGATTATAAAGCAAAGAGGGACATTACATTGTATATTGAAGACCTTACACTCAGCTGAATGAAGTGCAAGGGGCTGATCCAAGCCATGTGCACACACCAAGAACATGTATATACCGAATGTGCACTGCGTGCTTACCAAGGGCAGAATGTGAATAGATCAAAAGAACATGCGCTCATCATGGCGTGCATGCTTGCACATGATGTGCACACATCCTGCCCTTGGTGCAGGCAAGCCCCTTAACTGGGCCCCAAGTAAGTAAAATCCTAGTTTGTGGCAGTGTCCTCTGGCATGTTAGCCTTACTGCCAGAGCCTGCAGAAGCTCCTCTTCCAAGAGTGGATGATGACCGGGGAGATGGCTGTCATGAGTTACCCTCTGCTGACACAGAGCTTTTGTGTCAGAAGTCTATCAGTACTTTTGATGAAAAATGCAGTTTCAAAACTTCCTTTAAAATATTAATTTTTCTGACAGTTTCTGATTTCCCATCGAAACAATTCAAAAAGAAAAAAAATGTCAAAATTCAGAAAATGAGAAGTGTTTTTTTTTACATGTTTAAATATAACATATACATTTAGTAATTGTGCTTCAGATAAATGTTTGATCCTATATGGGGCTTTAGAGGGAAGTGCAATTTCAAAGTGCATCTGAAACTACTTCCTTGAGATGACGTTTTCAAACATGGGGTGAAAACAGACATGACGCTAACCACCCTTTAACCACCCTTGGTGGTTATTTATGAATGTTGCAGGGCTGCATAGAACATGCATAAATAACCACCAAGGGTGGTTAAAGGGTGGTTAGAGTTATGTCTGTTTTCACCCATGGTTTTTGCAAATATGTTTTGGTCAATGTTTCAAAATTCCATTTCAAAGTTTTGTTAGAAATTCCAATTTCAAATTGGGACAAAAATATTTTCAAAACATTTTTCAAAGCTGCTAGTCTTCATTTCATGAAACTGTTATTTTCAGTTTTTTCAACCAGTTCTACATGTGATGCTTGTGTCCTGGAAAAATTTCTAATGAACAGATTTGGAAGGTTGCAAATCAAAAGCTGAGACCTTAATTTAGTATGGTAAAGGACAACACACCAATTCTGAATGGTCTTCGAAACTGGACACTGGGTTTAGCAGAAATATTTGAATGTTTGGCAATTTCAGTTTTGAGTGACAACTCAAACGAACTCCCAAATGGTTTTAACATATGTCTTAAGAATATTATTTGTCTGGCACATTAAGAGCAGGGACCTGTGCTCACTGCAATTCCCCACATTGACACGAATGAGGAAAACGCAGTGAATCAGTCCCTGATTAAGAGTGAAGGGATAGTTTTCTTATAAGCCTCTATGCTGGTATAGTGATAGAGCTCCTCTTTCAACAATTCAGTATAAAACAGGAAGTTCAGAAATACTAAGACAATGCTTCTGGGGCAGAAATAACATCTGTAGACATGCTTTCTGGAAATTTTTAGAAAGGGTGCTTTTGGGGAATGCAATAAAAATAAAGTCTAAGAGAAAGAATAAAAACAGCCAATGAAAAAATGAGGGGATTCTAGGCCTCCTGTTGAACACAGATGGTGCAAAAACAGGGCTAAAGGTTCATGGAAGTAAATGTCTGACGGAAATCAAAATTACTTAATTGAGCCAAATTAATGGTGTTTAGAATCTCGTTGTCTAAGTTCTACAGTATATTGTTGCCCTTTTCGGTCTGCTCCGGAATGGACTCCTTTTCAATGTAAAAGCGAACGAACGGTAGAGGAAATCACTTTGTACAGCACAAGATATACAGACAGTACTAAAATGTACACACATTCAAGTTTAACTGGGTATGGGGAGATTTCAAAAGGCGCTAGATCTTGTCATCCAAGCGGACTACGGGATGCTGTAGCCTCACATTCAAGCTGGCCCTAATGAAACGAGAAGAGTCCAAGGAAATAGAATCTTGCGTCTGTTTTCAGAAAATGAAGTTGAAAGCAAGGCATTGAAATGGAGCAAGAGGCACCGTCCGTAACTGGATGTCACCGTACCTTCTCTCGGTTAGTCTTTGCTACTTCATTATCTACTTAAAAATTACCATTCAAGGAAAGTATTAGGAATTGTTCACAATCAAATATTTAAGACTCAGAGATTTTTTTCACAAAGTTCCCCCCCCCCCAATCTCTGAGGTAGAGGGCAATAAAATACAAAAGGGCTCCATCGATGGGACACCGGCAAGTGGTGCAATTCCTCCATTGGCACTTTCGCACTGAAAGGAAGAGGACAGCAAGCCCCTACGCTACTATCAGAAATGGGAGAAATGAAATGTCTTGCTTAGTAGCCTCTATGGTAATGAAACACTAAAAGCAGAGCCAATACTATGCCGAAATGCTTTTGCAGAGCTTCACTTTGTAGGTTTCGCTGCTCCGCAAATTATTCAGAAAATGGTGGAAACATGCCCAGATCTGCAAAATCTTCGATGTTGTAGTTGGCTGTTCCCTGTGTTGGATCTCCTGGCATAGGCAGCATATCCTGTAGGATAAGGCATATCATAGGGAAGTGATATTTTCTTGCAGGGTATTGAAGCGTAAACTTTCTTGTTCATCTTTTAGTTGAGGACTGGAAAAGGCAAACTATCTCTTTGCAAAGACAATGGGTATTTTCAGACGTTACGAGATCAGAGTCAACCACAGTGAACCACGGTCAATCCCGCGGCGGGGCCAAAGCGCCCTGAATGTCTGTTTTGGGGGTGCCAGATGTTCACCACAGTCAATCCCCACCAGGGGTCGAAAATAACCACGCTTCCGGAGCTCCGGCCCGGACCATCTCCGAAAGTGTGGTCAAAGCGATTCCCACCGGGAAACAAAAAAAAGTAACGACTGAACGGCAACCACTGGCTGGAATCAAGCAACATGATTCTCAGCTGGGGACAAAGCATGCAGTGTCGCTGCCAGGCAACGAGCAACAACACAGGCTGGGGAGGGAGATTTAAAGGGCACACAGCAGCAGCCGGGACGAGATGCCCCGGCGGCTTCCGTATGCTTTGACCACGGCCCGGGATTGGCGTAACGTCTGCTGCACTGCCCCGGGCCATGGTCTGCCGGTCCAATTCCTTGCCGTGGTCCCGCTCCTGTCACGTCTGTTTGGGGCCTCTCTTGCGGGGGGTGGTTAGCTGGTTTGCCACCGCTGGGAATCCACTGTGGTGAATCGGGCATTCGTAACGTCTGAAAATACCCAATGTGATACTCACTCTTAATGGTCTATATGCCATGCCCCCTGTCTCAAGGGCTTAAGTGATTAATCAGGGCATACGTTGGCCCTTGGCACTAGCTGATCCCCCCACCCCCAGTGCACATTCTTCTATATCCTCTATACCTGCGCCATTTGTATGTGCTAATTTACAATTAACCATTTTTGAAGGGTGACATTATGTTTAACACAAAGAGAGTGGGAGTCAGCTCCTACTTTCTATCTTTAGTTTAGATCAGTGATCTGCTGTGTGGCCTCTCTGTGTGTTCGAGTACCCATCTGAATACTCTGGGTAACATGTGAGCAGTTACATAAGAGGATCCATACAGGGTCAGACCAATGGTCCACAGAGCCCAGAATCCTGTCTCTGATAGCGACCAGCGTTGGTCACTTCAGAGAAGTACCCAACAGCTCATCATAATGGAGTGGTACATTCCCTGCTGTTCGCTCCCAGTCCCCAATGGTCAGAGGTTGTGTCCCCCAACCTACTTGACTATTAGACATTTATGGACCTATCCTCTTAAGAACTTATCCAATCCTTGTTTAAATGCAGGCCTTCACAACATCCTCAGGCAACATATTCCACAAGTTAATCATACATTGAGTGAAAAAGGACTTCAAAGTCCCTACCTCACAAGAATGGTGTGAGACTTGATTAACTCACAGCTGATACAGGCTGTGATCCACAACCCTCTTACTCTGGAGTAGCCCCATTGACCCTACAGGTCTGGGATAAGAACACACTGTCCTCCTTAAGCCTCCTCAGAGGTCTCACTTGTCCCAACACCCTTGGAAGTAGTTCCCGTTAATCCCCCTTTTCCATGGAACATTTATGAACTTCCATTCCTGCTTACAAAACAGACAGAAGCTGCTTACTCAGCTCATTAGCCAGAAGGAAGGAAAGGCTTCCAACTGTCTTCACTAGAAAAGCAGGGATAATAAATGCAACCTATGCTTGGAGGGTGCAACTGAAGGGGAAGCAGAACCTCCACAAAAGTAGGCTACTCCCAGGGACCATAATTTAGTTCGACGACAAGAGAATGCTTCCCTCCAATGCTCCCAGCGCTCTGGCAAAGATGCATAAAACGGGTTCAGCAATCTTACAGCACAGAAACTATTTCATTACTTTTGATTAGGAGATAATTCATTAACTAACTGTTCATGGAATGGCTTTCGTTGAATTACATTCACAGGGAAGGAATCTAACTCCCTGCTAGGAGTGGCCGAACAAACAGCTTTGACTGTGAGTTAATTAACCTGGGAGTAGCAACATCAGGTAAAAACAGAGGTTGACGGTGGCCTGCATTGGCCCGGAACACACCCGCTTGTCTTTTCCTGCGCCACCAGATGTTGGCCTGGGACTGCCCTGGAGCGGGCAGGTAGCTGGCCCGGGATACGTCCTCGGGAAAGTCTCCGAGGCGTATCCTGGGCCAAGGGCCGTCCATGCGGGCCACTTTGGGCCAATGCGGGACCTTTGGCGTTTCTCCCCAACCTGGGGAGTGGCAGCTGCAGTTCCCCACCCCAGGGCAGGCCAGGGAGGTGCCTCGCTGCTGGCATGTCTGTTTTTACCCATCGTGGAGGTAAACTACTGCTGGATGAATGTGTGTCATATGACTAGGCCCCTTGCCTATTTATAGCAGCATTATCATGCTTCTACAGCTGCCCCGAGCTGCTCTCAGGAGGGGGCGGGGTATACATTTAGAAAATAAATAAAATAAATATTATTTGTGACATTGTGAAAAAAACAAAGGTTGCAATCTACTGGGGTTACTCTGGTGTAAGTGGTTTGTGGATCCCATGGGCTTCAATGGGGCTAATCCTTCTACTATCCTATCACTCAGGGACCCCTTCTCCAAGATAACTAAGCTAAGCATGCGCACCTGTAACGTCTGTCTCTCCCTCCCTATGCTCCCCTCTCCGTTGTCTCCCATCCCTCGTTGAACCTAAGATTGCAAGCTGTCTCTAACGAATGGTTATTCAGAGCCAGGCACATTGTTAGTGCTACCTAATTGTACCCACTGATACCCTACTGACTTAGGATCAGCAGAACTGGCTTCTTTGCAAGCACTGGAGGTCTGTGGACCTGTTGACTCTACTCACCTGGAATACTTCGGTCTGGCCGGGCTGTTGGTGGGAGTGCTGCTCGCCGCTCTGCTGATTATGATGCTGGCTTTGCCACTGTGACCAGACTTCGGAAGGCCTCCCTTGAAACTGGCCACTGCTTTGGCTGCTCTCAGCTGGAAGATTGAGATTTACAAGGGCAGAGCCTTTAAAACTGTACATTTGCTTCGGACACCTCCCTCGCAAGAATATCAGGATTTGGGAAATAAATTTTGTAACGAAGATACCCAGAAAAGGATTGGATCCTCACTGATTTCAATTCAAAGGGAGCTGGGTTCCTAATATCCAACGGCTTCTTAAACTTTGCTTTCTAGTTGCAAACATGCACTACTTAGAAATTGGAAGGAACAATTCCCTCCTACGCTTGAGGAATGATTGAAATATGTCTGGTATCTGGCTGAAATGGAGAGGTGGACATACCCATTGCATGGAAAGATCTTAAGAGCACCCTGCTTATAAAAAAATCTTCCAGGTGTCAAAGAATATGGCATCCACTGTGTAAGGTGATGGACTCTCACCTGGGAGACCAGGGTTCAAATCCCATCTTAACCATGGGTATTTTCAGACGTTACGAGATCACAGTGAACCACGGTGAATACCCACCTGTGGTCACCGTGTCTCGAACGTCTGTTTGGCGGCCGCCAGATGTTCGCCACAGTCAATACCCGCAAGGGGTCAGTTTGAACCACGCTTCCCGGGCTAGCCGGGGGAATGTCCCGGGAAGCGTGGTCAAAAAGATCCCCAGCGGGGACCAAAAAAAAGTAACGTCTGGCCGGTTGCCACGGCCCGGGATCCCCGGCGGGATCCCGGGCCATGGCACATCCGTCCCAACGCGGCGGCCGCATTGGCCCCGCCGCCCGCCCGCCTCCCCAGAGGGCGGGCGGCGGGGTGCGTGGAGGGGGCGGGGCCGTGCGGCTGCACGTTGCGCCGCGCGGCCCCGCCCCCTCCCACATTCCCCGCCGGGATTCCCCCGGCACGTCTGCTATGGTGTTACGGGGTGATCCCGGGGGGGAATGATTTCGGTGATTTCGGTACGGGGCCGAAGGGCCCCGTAACATCTGAAATCACCCCATGAACTCACTGGGTGGCCTTGGCCAAGCCACTTTCAACTTCAGTTCCCCATCTGTGAAATGGGAATTTAGGTATCTCTGTCTCTTGCTCTGTTCCCCTGCCCCTTGTTTCCACTCCCTCGTTTCCACTCCCTCATCCATCCTAGACTGCAAGTCCCTCAGGCAGAGATCTGTCTCAGAAAACATGACTGTACAGCACCAGGCACAATGTCGATGATAAATAATTAACAACGTTGTGATTTATGTGCATTTTCTTCCCCCCTCCCCTGTAGGGGAGATGTTTTATTTAATTAATTAATTTATATTTATATTTCTATACTGGCCTTCTCTCGAAAGACTCAGGGTGGTGTACAATATATAACATATCCCCCAAGATCATTAGAAAGTAAAGTCCCATAAAATACCTAATAGAAATATATAAAAATCCCTTAAGCCTCCCTGCGCCACTTCAACCTGCCACTTCTCTTTTTAGCCCAATTTTAATATAAACATCGCAGCGAGAGAAAGGTTAATTAGCATGGATCTACCAACTACTGAAATATGCTTGGTCAATAAAATAAGGCATAAAGTTGAATAGCTGAAATGTTAGGATGTTCATCAAAAGCCTTATCTGTGTATTTTGTTTTACACATCAACCCCCCTCCCCCCCCCAGCTTTCTTTCTAAAAAGGGAGTTTGTGACATTTCACTGAAAAAGTGAGTGATGATAAGGATATCTTAATGTACTGCTGTCCTAAGAAGCTACGTGGTTAACAAGAAGATGGGAAGGAACATCTTTATCTGTTGGAATGTCACATTTTTTAAGAAGCTGTTTTTTAGGTTTTGCAAAGGCAGAATGTTGGCACATCACGGTCTTGTCTCCTGCTCCTTTAAACTGCAAGGGAGAGAGAAATGTTGATCTTGCTGTCTTAGTTAACCCATCTAAAGTCTGTCTAGAAATTAATTGTGCAGATGTTAGCTGGTCGCTCTTGATGTCCCTTGTTCCAGATGCCAAGCAACTCTGTTCCCCTATCTGGAATATTGCCGCCAAACACCAATGGCTGCTTAAGTCAGCAGATCCAGTTGGGTTTTCAAAGAATAGAAAGAGCAGTTAAAAGACTGGGACTAATGTAGCTATAATGGCCATTTCAGGGTTATGAGCGTTGCTGCTGAAAATTCCTAAGAGTTCATTAAAATGAGTATTTCACGTGGCCTTTCTCAGCTACTCTCCCTCTCTCTCTTTTATGGTTATGCGCATAGATTATAGTCACCAAACTAAACTGATGGCTTTCTCAGCACGCGGCTGTGGACAGGATCGAGCACTAAATGTTGGAAGGTGTCGCCCGGGCGTTTTGGTTTCATGTTTGCACTATGGATGCAGCCACATGAGCTGCGAAGGCCCAATCCCCATGCGGCTCCATGGCGTGCAAGCGCGGCCGCCATGCTGCAGTGCAAGCGCGGGGAAGCCAGGCAAGCGCACCACTGCTGGAGCTGTTGCCACGGTTGGGGTGGGTCGCGGCATTGGCCACACAATGGGTGCCCGGCCCTGCCTCGCCTCCCTCCTCTGGCCGACTGAGATCCTGCTCCTGACTGTGATGTGGCCACAGGCAAAAGCATCCGCTGTTCAAGGCCTCGCAGCGATGTTTCCTGCATGGCGGGGCAAGCATGGTCCGGGCACATGGGTTTCCCTGCCTTAGGCAACATTACCCCAGTTGGGGCAAGGCTGCTATGCAATGCATCTCCAGAATTTTCCGAGGACGCGTTGCGTAGCAGCCAGCTGCTCCAGGGGGAACATCTAGTGGGCGTGGGCCACTGCATTGCGTGGCCCAGCTTCCCAGAGTGGGGTAAGGCTACTCAAAGCATGGTAGCTTCCCCACTTTGTCTTGTGGGGCTTCACCCTATTTTGGTGTTTCGAGGCTTCCTAACTTATGGGATGAGTTTTGGCTGCCATTGCCAATACAGGAAATAAAATTGGCTGCTCGATATATACACGGGTTTTAGCCACTGCTAGTCGCTCTACAGCAGAGGTTCCCAAACTGTGCCTTGCAGGGTTGCCACTCTTCCTGGTTCGACCGGGAGACTCATATTTTGGCCTAGGGGAGTCTCGGGGTCAAACCATGAGAGGTGGCAGCCCTAGTGGGTTAGGACTCCTATTGAAGACGTACCAAGTAAGAATGGGCCACAGTCATTACTGGTATTTGATACCCTTTCACATATCTCTATTGCCGACTAGGGTCACGGAGTTATATCGAAGTGGGGTCACATGGGTGAAAATCTTGGGAACTAGGGTTCTCCTTAGGAGGGACTGCACACACACTGATGGATAGAATAAGAATTCAGAACGATCTTAACATGTTGGAGAATTGGACTTTCCACAATAAAATGAAATTAAATAAGGCCAAATATAAGATTATAAGAAGGGGCAGAAAAACCAAAAGGCAAAAAAAAACAAAATGGGGGGAGGAGAGGAATAGCTGGATCAGCGGTATCTGATTGGATCACCACCTGAACCTGAGTCAGCAGCGTGATGGTGTTGCAAAAAGGCTAATGCCATGTTAGGCTTCAACACCAGAAATGTTACATGCAAGACACGTGATGTCACTGTGCACTCGACTCAGTTCTGGTTGGCCCCAGCTGGAGTACTGCATTTAGTTTTGGGCACTTCATTTTAAGAAGGACACAGAAAAGTTAGAGAGGTGCAGAAGACAGCAACAAAGATGATAAAGGGTCTGCAATATAATTCTCCATCATTGGAGGTTTTCACAAAGAGGTTGGATGAGCATATGTCTGGGATCCTGCACCAAGCATGGGGCTGGACTTGATAAATCTCATGGTCCCTTCCAGCTCTGTGATTCTACAACGTTACAACGTTTCACGACCATCGACTTCTTTAGGCTGGAACAGGAGGCCGAAGGAAGATCCTTGATGAAGGGCTAGGGGGGTTCTACAGATGTTTGGGGAGTGGGTACAGCACGTCTAGAACTGGGCACTCAATGCCACTGCCTACTCCAAAAAGTTCTAGTATAGCGTTTCAACCACTTTCATCCCATGTTCTACTTTGGCCTTCCTATGTAGAAACCCAAAGTTAAGGTGGTGACTTGTAGCGCAGGCTAATGCCGATCATCAGAAGAGTCTGGTGATAAATATGGTCTCTCTAGACACTAAGGCAGAGGCACACAATGCTGCCTGCCATGTTGGCCCAAGAACCGGACACCATCATTTCCACAGAGACTCATGGAAAAAAAAAGGCAAATGGAAGTAGCTATCAATGCCTTAATCCAGTTTGTCCCTGCCTACTGAAACATAAGATCACAGATGCCTTCCTTTGCATTTTGACTCAAGCCGATTGCTAAGAAATAAGGCATGACTGAAATGAAGAGTTTCCCAACAAAGTGATGAATTACAATGGCACACTCATGCCACATCTGGGATGGATCATTACAACTCCTCCCCAGCTGGCATCATCCCTTCCCTACAATCAAGTCAGCCGACTCGGAAATCCTACAGCCTTGCAACAAAAAATCATTATGAGAAATCGCCATAAGTTTTGCCCAGCTCAATATGTTGAAATCAGAGCTGGAATGGTTCCTGCGATACAGAATATGCAATGCCTCCCAGCCCCGACTCCAATCCTTCTGCGTTTCCCACTCCCAGAGGCAGGGAATGCAGCTGCACTAGTGAGCTTATCCTCCCCTGCTCCCTCCTACCCCCAGCTTTGTGAGCTCAGTGCAGCTGCACTGCAAGGCCCTACTATATTTATATTTATTTTTAAATTTAATTTGCTTGGTCTTGTATCCCGCACCCTCCTGCTCATAGAGCAGCTCGGGGCGGCTCACAGCAAACAAAGACCATCAATAAAACATCCTCCTATAAAATGTCCACAAACACTATAAAATTCAGTAAAAGTCCTAAAAACACACTAAGGGAAAACAAGACTCCCCACCCTCCAACCCCCCATCCTACCTATCTCTCTCCAAAGGCCTGGCGGAACAGCCAGGTCTTACACGGTCTTCGGAAAGAGGGGAGGTCTGGGGCCAGGAGGGCTTCCATCGGGAGGGAGTTCCACAGCCTAGGCGCGGCCACCGAGAACGCCCTCCCTATTGTCGCCACCCGGGAAACCTGGGGGACTTCGAGTCGGGCATCCCTGGCCGACCGTAGGGGTCGCAATACGACCCAGGTGATGGCGGTCCTGCAGGTAGTCAGGGCCCAGGCTGTTTAGGGCTTTGAAGGTCATTACCAGCACCTTGGATTGGGCCCGGAAGACAACAGGCAGCCAAGTGCAGATAATGGAGTACAGGTGTAATGTGCTTGCGGTGACCTGTCCCCGTTAAGAGATGGGCCACCACATTCTGCACCAGCTGCAACCTCTAGATCGTCCCCAAGGGCAACCCCACATACAGTGCATTACAGTAGTCTAGTCTAGAGGTAATAAAGGCATGGATGATGGCGGCCAGATCAGTCTGAGACGTACGGCTGCAGCCACCGTACCAGGTGTAACTGGCAAAATGCTCCCCTAGCCACCGCCTCCACCTGGAAATCCAGGCGGAGCTGTGGGTCGAGGAGCACCCCCAGACTATGGACCTGTGTGGCCAAAGGAGGGCAGACCCCGTCTAGGACAGGAGCCACCCCCCCAGCCCTCCCCACCACCATCACCTCCATCTTATCGGGATTCAACTTCAGATGGCTCGCCCACATCCAATCCCCCACAGCCGCCAGGCACTGGGTGAGCATGGAGACTGCCAGGTCTGGGTCTACAGAAAAAGAGAGGTAAAGCTGTGTGTCATTGGTGTACTAATGGCAACGCACACCAAACCCTCTCATGACCTTGCCCAAAGGCTGCATATACACGTTGAACAGGAGTGGGGACAGAATAGAACCCTGCGGGACTCCACATGTGAGATCCCGGGGAGATGATGATTATTATTAGCAAGCATTTATATAGCGCCAGCAAAGTACCTGGCGCTTTACAAAGTAATTGAATAGACACGGTCCCTGCCCTAGGACTCTGAGAGGGGGGGGGGACGAAGGAAGGGGAACAGAGGGAGAGACAAGGAGCGTAACATTCACGAGGATGCGAAGTCCCAGGTGCATGCGCTTGGCTTGGTTACATCAAGAATGATGGCTGGCTGGTCCATATGGTGAGGATATGAGTACACAGACCTCAGGTAACAGATTGTACTGAATGGAGGGTATCAGCAGGAGTTAGGAGAGGGGAGCGAGGAGTCGGGGAGGGCAGAGTGGAAGAGGTGGGTCTTGAGGAGGGATTTGAAGGTACGAAGGGAGGGGGAGGTGGATGTGGGCAGGGAGGGAGTTCCAGGCATGGGGGGCAGCTAGGGAGAAGGGACGAAGGCAGTTAGGGGAGCAGAGGAGGTGTGGGAGGGCGAGAGAGGGGACAGAGGAGGAGCAGAGCTCACGAACTGGAATACGGAGGGAAATTAGTGCAGAGAGGTAGGGGGGAGCAAGGTTGTGAAGAGCTTTATAGGTGAAGACTAGAAGCTTGTGCAGGATTCATTCAGGAAGGGGGAGCCAGTGAAGAGAGGAGAGGAGGGGCTGCACATGGTCGAAACAACGGGCAAGGTGGATGACCCTGGCAGCAGAGTTTTGGATGGAGATAAGGGGAGAAAGGTGAGAGCAGGGGAGGCCAGTAAGAAGAAGGTTACAGTAATCAAGGCGAGAGATGACCAGGTCATGAACAAGGGTTTTGGCAGAGGAGATAGAGAGAAAAGGGATGAAGTACATTCCCTGAGAACCACACTATAGCTACTCCCTTGGCTGAAATATACTTAAGACAAGTGACATCAGCTTCCAGAAAAAGAGAGGCTACCAGCTGGAAGAAAAGGATGCTTCCAAGAGTCAAATTTGTATTTATAATGAAATTCACAAGCGTTCAGCGAAAGCCTCCCTGATAAACAGCAAGGCTCAAATTGCAGGTTGTGTTTTAAAGATACATTAAAAACGAGAACTGAAACAGGTAGCAAACGGTGTGGTTTTTTAGTGATTGCGATCAGTGTGTAGTTGATCCGACCGACATTCCAGCAATGTTTGAGCAACCAATGTTTCACAATTTTCGGTTGTTCGGTTCAGTTTGTTTGTATTTCCAGCCGTTTTCACCAGGAACAATGAAAACGGGATGGGGTAAACGCTAGAAATGGCCCAAATGAACGAAATAAACAAAATGAACCAAACGACCCCAAAAGATGAAATGGGTAATTGATCGAGTAGCATTTGTTGCTCGGTTTGATCATTTTGGGTTGGATTGTTTGGATTCGACAAGTTTGCCCGTTTTGGGGGATACTCATTTCAGCTCCAGTAAAAATCCCAAGGGAAACAGTGACATAAAATAAAAATAAACTCAATGTGAGGTTCCAATTAACCTCCCCACCCCCATTGTTGTAGAATCTAGACAATGCAGCATAGTGCTAGCGGATAGGATCCAAGAAATAAAATTACGTGAAACGGAATGGGTCCAGATTTACTCCCAATCGTCACTGAAAAGCAAAAGTATGTGAAGCTTCAGTTCCATTAAAGCCAATGCCAAGATTCCTATTGGCTTCAACCGAGCCAATATTTCACACTGGGCATTCATATCAAAATGGAAATCAATTTTAAAATATTCCATCTAGTGTATTCCAAAAGTGAGATTTAGTAACCCCAAAAGCAAATTCTGCTCCCAATGGCGTGAGTGCAGTCCTGCTGCCAGCAATGGGATTGCATACATGTCTTGGACAGAATATAACCCATTATTTTCTTTTTGATCTTTGAGATCATTGTGCTAAGGGAACAGGGTACAACCTTCCTTAAACTCATTGCAGCGGGTGGGCCTGATCCAAAGCCCATCAATGCAACTGGAAAGATGCCCGTTGACTTCAGTGGGCTTTGGCTGAGGGCCTAAGCTACAGACAAGGGTCTGACTGTAGCTGCCATGTGATTTTAAATCTTTTGCTTACTGTATATACAGCACTTTCTATGACCTTGGCCAAGGATATTTCAGGGCTCTTCCTTCACCCTTTGTTCCTGGCAGCCTGCCTCACGCTTCGGCAGCTGATTCACAGACTGTCCTGAATTACCAGCGAGATCTGCTGGATTTAGCAAGGCTGCTGTTTGGCTTGTTGGCTGCGGAATTCCCTAGAGCATCCATCTGCACTTTACATTCTCTACAATTTCCACGGCTGACTCTATAAATTCTTTTGGTTCACTACATAGCAGCGGTGGCCAAACTCTACAAGCCTGGGCCCTGTGCTGCCTTCACATTCCTGTGTCTTACCTGCGTCGGAGTCTCAGCAGCTGAATTGCAGCTGCTCCCCGAAATCTCAGCAGTCAGGATTGCAGAGCACCAGCTCCGCTACTGCATGCAAGTGCAGGCAAGCTTGGTGTGCACACATGTATGCATGTGTCTTCTGGCTCCCAACCATAGGACGGTTCTGGTACATGACTCCTAAGCAAGGACCCAGGTTCACTGCATTTTCCCCATTAGTGGCAATGGGGAAAGGGCAGTGAGCGGACACAGGTTCCGCTCATAGGGTTGGAAACTTTGGCCAATCCTGGTATATAGGAACACCGGCCCTTTTTACACGAGACGCACCCACTCATGGGTGCCGCCCGTGTGACTGGGGGTGCATCTGTGCTCCCGTGACCCACGCACCGCCACCCATTGTCCCCACATGGAGCAACTGAGGAAAACGGAGCCTGTGCCGTGCGGCTGCATGCATGGGAGATGGGTGTATGGCCCACGTACACGCGTCCCCCTGCAGCGGCGCACGCACACCCATCCATCCCTCCTGTAGCTGCGGCCCGTGTAAAAAGGGTCACTGATTTAGAAGGTGAGTGGTATAGGAGGCAACTGGAAATGAAGAGGTGGTATTATTAGCAAGCATTTATATAGCGCCAGCAATGTACCTGGCAATTTACAAAGTAATGGAATAAACACGGTCCCTGCCCTAGGGCTTACAATCTGAGA